>VMBQ01008723.1:0-17402 GCA_007657795.1 Dreissena rostriformis
AGCAGACAACAAATTTCCCAGCATGCAAAGGGTTAAGAAAAGCAGTATTGGCACTGTATTTAATGCACTTTAAATGCACTTTTAATACACTTGTGTATTTTTTCTGTACTTTAATCTTTTACAAAAAAAAAGTATTAATGCACTTAAAATGTTTTTTTTTTCTTCATTCAATTTGCATGAAATGCAGAAAAAAATACACCACCAATACCGCTGTGTTAAATGCGCATTTAATGAGCGTATAATATGCTTTTTCAAGAAGCGAAGCTTCGGGACATACATATGTATGGACAGACGGTCAAGTGGAATGCTTAATGCCTCCAACCCCTTTGGGGCATAAAAAAGGAAAATCCATAGACATTATCAGGAGAAATTGCTGTTAATCTTTATTCTGGTTTAGCTAAGAAGCAAATGACCCTATGTATTGAGGAAATACATTCAATTTACATCCCCTACCTACCACAAGAAACATACACATTCTGTTAACCTGATCATTGTTATAAAAATAATTATGGGTCTTTGAGAAAATCTACAATCAAAGGCATTTGCCTGCAGTTCCCAGTAAATCGCTATAGGTTTCTGTCCATCTGAAGGGCAGCCCAACAATGGACACAAGGTTAATGACCCGCTATGCATTAATTGCCTGTATTGTTAACTTACTTGTTCCACGGAATAATTGACACAGCATTAAGCCAATGCAAAGTCATGCTGTTAAGCAATTCCCTGCAAAAAATATGCTGGAATTTTCTAAGTCAATAATTATTTTAGAACTTCAAGAATTATTTTGCAACCATTTTGTTCATTCAAGAATTCATATTCTAGAATCCATGCCTTTCTAGAATATTCTATATAAAATCTATTTACATGAATTCTAGAACATTCTAGAATATACATTATACATGTTATGTAGAACCATTTATTTTTAAAATACGCTAGAATAAAGATTCAAGAATCCATGCATTTCTTTAATATTCTAGAATAATTAACAAATTCTAGAACTGCATAATTTTATGAGTCATTTAATAGTATTTTGATTTATTGTTTCGCATTGGTCTATTGTAAAGAAAGTTCTGGGAGGGAAAATGGAAGATCACTGATATGTCAACTTAATTACTTACTTATTTTACAAAAATAATACATGTTTTCTGTATGCAGATCATACATGCCATACGTCCCGGATTGTCCAGGAAAGTCCCAGAAATGCATATGTCCCGCAGTCTGGGAAATCTGTCAAATGTTCCGGATTTTTATTAAAACCTGTATGTTCCTTATCTTAGCANAGCATGCAAAGGGTTAATTTATTATATTTAACCTTAAAGATTACCAATTTTGTTATCTAGGGACCTGATTCTTTTGTGTGCCAATCAGTCTCAGTATGCTTCAAACTTGGAACCAGAAGCAATTCCTGTCACTCCTGCAATTTAATTTGAAAATCCATCTATGAAGGAAAACATTATGCTCAAATAGGTGTTGATTTCTTTAAGTCATCTTTGACCTTGAACTCTGAACTTGGATCTGGTTCTTGGATCTTGTAACTCTTGCAAGGTTATTTAGAAAATCATTATTCTGGATATAATTATGCTCTGGTCGAAATGTTGTTCTCAAACTGCGACTTTGACCTTGAACCCACGGACCAGGTTTATGCGTGTAATTTCCTATTGCACATTGTTTGTTCTTTTTGCCCAGTAATTTGAAAATCTGATTATGCTGGGATTTTGTCCGGAAAAAGGTTAGTGGTTGATTCCTTTATTTGAACGTACATTGACATTCGACCGTGACCTGGCCTTTTTCTTGTGTGCCACACTCCTCCACACAATGATTAAACCAGGCTTGAGGAAGTATCAGGGATTTATTTCTTAAATTTGATATTTGACTGTAAATTGTGGAGTGTGTTAGTGTGTTTAATCATTTCTTCTGCTAAGTTACATAAACATACAAGAATTCTGAACACATTTATGATCTTGAAAAAAGAACTTAAGACAGACTTGTTATATTTGACTTTGACCTTGAAAGATGACCTTTCCTCAAACCAAGATGCGTGGGTCATGCATACAAACACTCCATACCCTCATGCTTATCACTTCTTTCAAGATATTTAACAATCCATCCATGCTTGACATTCTAATGCCCTGGACAACTTGCCTACCAGTAATTTCTTGACCTTGAATTGTGACCTTGACCTCCTATATTTAGACTGAACTAATTGACTTTGAGGCCTGGTTCTTGGGCATGATGATCTCATCATGTTTTTTTTCATTTTGGACATTCTGAAAAACTCTATGGAGGACAAAGTTATGCTCAACACAATGTTTGTTTATGTCTATTTGTCTGCTCTCAAGTCAATCATTGTCACTTTCATTTGCTCATTGGATTATAAAAGATATAAACACACAAAACACTTTTTACCAAATAAAACATTAATTTGCCATTGCCTATAAAATCTGGGCAGAAGAAGCCGTACCAATACTTAATTACACTGCTGCTGATAAAACAAACATTTTATTCCATTTTAATCAATAAGATATCCTATGACTGTCAGACTGTCAAAAACCATTTCCGCAAATTACGTAACATGTGGCAGTACAGATAGTGCATTATGTTATGCATGGGAGTGCATTGGTTGTTGTTTTGTTTATTAATTTCGCCAATTTTGATCTTCCCTGTGCTGTTAAGAATGCAGGTCTTTACATAATGCTTCTCAATCAGATACGTCTGAAACCATGATAACTAGGGTCTACTTAAACCAAATATCAACCTCATGATTGATGATGCAAGAGCGTTATTCATGTAGAAAATTGCAAATTGCTATTTAAATAATGCCATATATTATTGGTTAAAATGAGGTCACATTCTGAGAAAACAAGGCCTGTCACCATAGGATAAAAAATATGCCCCCTAAATTTTCCACATTTTTCGTAACCTAAACACAAAGTGTTTTTCCACATTTTTCGAAACCTAAACGCAAAGTGTGACAGAATTTCAGACGGACGGACGGACAGTGCGATCACTATATGCCCACCTTTGGGGGCATAATAATCAATCTCAATACATTAAGGCAGTCCAGTTCATTAGAGACAGCAAATTTATGCCCCATGATTTTTGGTTCACCTTCAAATGTTGACCTTGACCTTGAGCCAGTGTGACTGACTAATGCCATCTGCACATCTTAATTATTCATGAAAATTCCTCAATAGGCATAGAAAATATTACGTGGACATGAAATCAGAGGCTCATATAAAACACATTTGACTTTCAAATGTCAGCTTGACCTTCAGATAGTTTGATTGACATGTCCACTGCATGTTATCTTAATGACCAAAAATTATCATTTAAGTTGCAAGAAATCCTACAAATGGTATAAGATTATGGAGCTGACACAAAAATGGATGTTCAAACTATTGACCTTCATGTGTGACCTTGACCTTGCTTTGAAAATACTGACTTATACTTCCTTGACTTCACAGCACGGGATTTATAAGGTGTCATGTTAATGTTTGTCCCTTTTCATATTTACATTTTGATGTCGAAATCATTAGTAATAAGAAAATTGTCTTTGCTTAGCGCATTTTTATAATATTGTAATAGTTATACCACAACCAATTTGTTTGTACACTAAGTCCATTTGATGATGTTGCATGAAAGGAATTTTATTGCAAGAAGCAAACACATAGCTAAAGTATAAAGCAACATTACAAATTGTTTCCTGACATTAGCTTATCTTGAAGAAATTCTGTTGATAACAGATAAGCTGTTAACTCATGCCTAAGCAAGTTGATCAAAACATGAGGAACATGAGGTTTAATCGTGAAATCAATATTTTTATTTAACCCTTTGAGCGCTGGAACCAGATTTTGAAGGCCTTTGCAAACAGTTTGGATCCAGATGAGAACGTGGCGTCTCATCAGGATCCAAACTGTTTGCTATTCTGATAGTGGTCTTAAAAAAAAAATCAAAGAAAATGCTATATTAGAAATTCAGCAGACGACATTTAAGCAGAGGACAAATTTCCCAGCATGCAAAGGGTTAAAGATCAGTGTTGTTATACAGCATACTACAGGTGCCATTGAAAATGTCGGTTACACCACTACCAGAAACTTATTATCATTAGTGCATCAGTCTACACATTTTTAAAAGGTGTATAATGCACCAACTCATTTCATTGATGTCTCCTCTGATTTTTCAGGTGCCAGTTGTAATTAAATTAAATGTTAAAAGGTCATTAATTTAAATGGTAGAAATTAAAATGCTTTGAAAAACGGTAAAATAATAAAAGCTTTTACTGGATGAACGCCACATAGTTAATTATATTGTAATATAATGAGATGCATGCTGTCTTGGTCTTAAAACGTACCATTAAATGTTACATAAAGCATTTGCTACGTAAAATTGTGTTGATAAGAATGAGCAAAATATTTATCTTTTGGTTCACTTGAAACAATAAAATAACATATTTCATAGGCAAATTTATTTGCAAATGATAAAAGTTAAATAAAAACCCCTGAAATATTTCAGTTGTTTCTTGCTTTACTTATATGATAAAATATTTTTTTTTTAAATGTATTTAAGTTACCAATAAAAAGGCAGTGATCATATTAAAAAAATATCTTATAACAAAATATATTTATTACTTAAAACATAATATCTTTTTACTCTCAATTGATACTTAAAAAGTATAAATTAATTGTCCATTTTTTATAATGGTTTTCTCAAATTTCAAAAATATAAATGTATTAAGATATTGTTTCAAATACACTTGCTTACAAACATTGAAACCTTTAAAGGAGTTATACTAAAAACATACTTCTGCAAAACAACCCTAGTATATTAAGACTATTGAAGGCACAATGGTCTACAAACCACAAACACCTGATACCCCAACATTTATATTACATGATATATTAATTGGCTTTACCCCATTCAGAGTTATTCGATTTCATAGAATTTGCATTATGTATTTTGCCTAAAACCCTATTAAATCTATCCATGTGAAGAAAGAAGGCAGTAAAACAGTCAGGTAATCAAATTAGTTCTGCACAAAATGACATTGCTGAATTTAAATTCATTCAAACAAATGTGTCCATTCAGAAAACAAATTTCAACTCCATTGTCCTTGATTTCTGTTTCTTTTTATAAGGGCACGCTAACACTGTACAAAGCAGGAAATCGTACAACAGAAAACTTGTCAAAACTTTGACTTGACCCTATGGCCGAAAGGACAAGAACGGCTGTTGTCGCATACAGTCATGGTCAGGTGGAGAACAAATGTCTAATTATAATTATGTACTTGATCACTGAGACAAACCATTTTGTTTAACGAGGGGAAATGTATTCATCCTTACAAATTTGTGAGTTAATGTACTTTAATCCAGAATTGGAGATGTTTAATGTAGACGGAGTAAGGTAAGGGCTTAACATTTTCATTAAACAAAACTTAATAATAATTTGGGTACTACTAAATGATCTTTAATTACCTAGCAATATGATATAACTATATAATTTCTTATAATATCTTGACATTTTGGGTTTTATATTGATACTATACAAGACTATATATGAAGTCATTAAAAAGTAAGCCAGTCCAGAAAAACTGCTGCACATAAAATTACACACAAATGTTATGGCCACATTGAACTGTGTACCAGGAAAGTTGCAAAGCAAGGCAACAAAAATGAGCCTATGACTGCAAAATCCGAATTGTTATGAAAATCATGACCGGTATAGCTGGCCAAAAAAACAACTAGAAGATTAACTACCGGTATATTCTGAGACATGAACTCTTTTAGCATTCTGGCCTAAAATGATGGAAACGAGCCAGACTGAGCATTGGCTACCGTGTGAGACCATGATTTGGGAAACACTACGCCCCCTTTTGAGCGATTTTGACCCATATATTTGACCTTTGACCTTGAAGGATGACCTTGACCTTTCACCACTCAAAATGTGCAGGTCCATGCGATAAAGATGCAAGCCAAATATTAAGTTGCTATCTTCAATATTGCAAAAGTTATGACCAAGGTTATAGTTTTGGGACAGAATGACAGACAGACAGGCCAATAACAATAGACCCCTTTAAAAAAAAAAGGGGGCATTCAAATTTGAAACAATTCATAAACAGTTTATTGTTTATGTAACAAAACAATTCATGCATATTTTATTATGTAAATTTAATGATCAGTTCATGAAAAGTTCAACTTCTTATGGTTCATGAACTGTACAAAAACTGTATTCATTGTGCAAGTACATTGTTTCTGATTGATCAATTTAAAATGCTCAACCTGACTACAAAACCTCATGACCACTATTTTTCACGGTATTTGATTGTTGACCACTTGAATTTTAGTCGGTTCAAAAGCTCACATGAGCTTATGTTTGTATATGTTGCTGTCTTGCCGACTTTAAATAAAGCTTATCTTATCTTATCTTATCTTAACCACTGTTAAAACATGGACTGCCATTGAAATCAATGAAATACCATGTGACCATGGTCGCTTAGGGTAGTGCCTGTCATATACAGAACAGAATATTGGTTATGTAAGTTTTAAGTGCCTTTCTATTGAATCTCGTTTAAAAGATTTTCAGCGAAAGATCTAATTTTTTATTTGTGTTTATTTGTCGGAAAACAGGCTCTTATTCATAAAAGCCATTTGATGTACATAACATATGTTGGAAGTTCTTTTTTTTCCAAACAGAATATTGAAATAAGGTATTGATAATGAAAATTAGATTTACCAAAACATTATTAATGAACTGGTTTCAAATTGGATTCTCATGGTTTTATTTGGATCAATTAAATGTAACTAATTACAGAGTTTATCATTTTCACATAATAATTAGTTTAATTTAGTTTAAACCTATTTATTTTAGCTTGATTGCATCGAAAGCCTAAGGCTTATTTGAAACACTCTCGAGTCAGTTTCCTGGGACTAGAACCAGTCCATAGGGGAGATATAAAGAAACATATTATAACTATGGACAGATGGTTTGAAATCTTGATCGAACTTCACATGACACATTCACAACACATGTTGCCATTAGTGTTTGTATAATTTCTACATGTTGACCATGCAGCATGTAAGAACAGCTTTATAATACAGTAAATGAGCATGCAGTAATGCTTTGCTGTTGCGTCTGTGAACTAATGTTGCTTCTACCAAAGCAAATATTGTAAAAGATCATAGAAGTTTTTACTGTAACAGGAGTTTTACTTTTCTGCTATAACATGGATTATAGTTACCTGGCAACTGATCTGTATGTAAATTGTTTTTATAATTGGAACTCAATTATTATTTCCTTATTATTATGAAATACATGTACACAATGCTCATAAATAATAATAATAAATTAAAAAATAATTATAAAAATATTAGTAAATATAATAAAAATAATTGTATCAAGATTTGTTTGTATAGAGTTTTCACCATATTTAACAGTATTTCAGTAATAAAGTAATTATAATGATCATTATAATTATAATAAGATTTGTTTATTTGGAATTGTCACCATATTTTACAGTACGTATTTCAGTATTATTTTCTGTCAGTTAACATTCTCATACTTTTCCTGGTAAAGTTCAGTTATCTGATAATAAGTGCATATTCTTAAAAGAAATGAGCCTTGCTCTGGGAAAAAGGGGTTTAATGCATGTATGTTAAGTGTCGTCCCATCTTACCCTTTGCAGTCTGCACAGGCTTATCAGGGAAGACACTATTGTATTTTTTTCATCTAAAGGGAGTCTTTTCTTAGCAAAAAGCCATTTAAACTGAAAAGTGATGTCATTGAGACAAGGCTTATTTGGGACAACACTTAACGCGCATGCATTAATCCTCCTTTTCAAAGAGTGAGGCTCGAATAAATTCCCGACCAATCTTAACACAACTTATTTGGCCCGATTGGAAATCAAACCCATTATAGTTCTGTAGTTCTGAAAGTGCGCAACCAACTTTCAAACCTGAATTATAATAATTGATATTTATGATGATAAAATAACATTTATAGTACATAAGACTAATATAACATATGACTAATATTTCAATTATCAACCAAGTTCATGAATAGTTCACAAATAGTCAGTGAACAGGAAATGAGCCACGTCTGTGAAATGTTCTTGAAATTTTAGTTCATGAACTGTTCATGAACACTAATGGCATGAGGTGTTCATGAAAAATTCTTGAAACCTAATTGCATGAAGTGTTCATGAACTATTCTTGAAACATTTTGGCATGAAGTGTTCATGAACTATTCTTGAACCATAATGACATGAAGTGTTCATGAACCATTCATGAACCGTATAATGGCATCAAGTGTTCATGAACTATTCATGAACAACATTCTTGAAAAATTCTTCGGGGTTTTGCTGTTCATGAACAGTTCATGAACACTTTTCTTTTATTCATCAATGGCTCATTTTCTGTTCACGGACGGTCAGTGAATAGTTCATGAACCATATTTCTTCACAAGTTCATGAACTGAGGTCTTACAAAGGTTATTATAAGTGTTACCATTGAGCTCAACAAACAGGTCAGGGTAGAAGAAACAAGTCTTGTTTTAGCACTTAACATATTGATAGCAACATATAACAATAATTTGAATATAACACTAACTGAGATACAAGTGGTTTGATGATACTCTTTAAATTTCATAATACAACTTTGCACTATATGTTCGTGAATAATTCATGTTTTGAAAAGGTCATGGATAGTCTCATTTTCAGTTCAAGAATCATTTACTAATCAGTGGTTTCCCTGAAATGGTTACACTTACAGTGCCAAAGAACTTGAAATGGAACCAATGGCTGATCAGTTTAGCCGGTAATTTATTAAAGACTTACATTTCCAAATATAACATAAACCATGTGCCTTCCGTTTCAACTTCCTGTGCACACAATATTCTTCCTTTGTAAAAACAGCAATGCAATGTACATGTTTGAGTTCTTGATATCATCTTAAACTGTTCTTGAAATAAGATGTCCTTAAAACGTTCTTAAACTTTTCTTTTAATTCTTCCAAGAACAATGACAGATCCTTTTAAGAACATATTGGATTCTTAAAAAGTCCATCATATGTTCAAAAACATTGTGTAGACCTGTTTAAGAACATCAGAAGGAAATATGTTGTTCAAAAAAGTTCTTAAAGTGTTCAAGAATAGTTTAAGAATAATTCAAGAACAGGAAAGGTCCTTAAAAAGTTATTGAACTGTTCCTGAAGGCAGTTCTTGAACAGTTCTTGTACAAATGTTCTTAAAATCCTCTAGAACAGGTCAAGAACTCTTACTTACAGTGGTAAAAATACTATGCATATTCATACTAACTTCACAGGTTTCACAAATCTACAAGATGAGAATGCTAGACATTTCAATATTACTTTCAAAAATATTTATGAAACATCTAGCACAAAGGAATTCATGAATTATTCATGATGGATCCTCAAAGTCTGTCTCAGAAAAGTCATCAGAAATAATTGCTCATGAAATGTTCATCACTAAGTATTTATGGTTAGATGAATAACTGTTCATGAACTTTGAAGTGTTCAACAAAAATTCATAAACTGTACATGAACATGTCTTAAGAACAGTTCATGTCCAAAAGTTCATGAACCAAGCTCAGGAACTTTTTGAGAACCGTTCATGAACAGTTCCTGATTGGCTTGGAGTGTTCATGAAATCATGAACAACATTTCGCAGAGGTGATAATATTCATATTTGGCATGGTTTTTATAATTTTAGCCCCATTGCTATAACATTGTTTATGATGTCATTTGAAGTTAATAGAAACATTGACTTTATATGTTGATTTTTGGTGTTAAAAGATGTAAAAGGTAGTTAAAATATTTTGTCAGTAATTTTGATGAAGGCACAAGGCCGTAACATCAATACAAGGAGTATGATCAGAGCATTTATAAAATATGTGCATGAAATTACAAATATTGTATATTATGCTTGAACAGTGTGCATGTCATGTTCTGAGAAAACTGGGCATAATGCTTGTGCGTTAATTGTCATCCCAGATTAGCCTGTGCAGTCTGCACAGGCTAATCAGGGACAACAATTTCCACTTTTATGGAATTTTTCGTTTTAATGATGTCTCTTCTTAACAAAAATTCAGTTAAGGCGGAAAGTTTTGTCCCGGATTAGCCTGTGCGGACTGCTCAGGCTAATCTGGAATGACAATTTACGCACAAGCATTATGCCCAGTTTTTTCAGAACGCGACTCAAATATTGTATAGTATGCTTGAACAGTCTAAATTATATTCTTGATGTTGTTGACACCATTGCACTGTGAGGACTATTGTAAACATTCATCACTGGAAAAATTCTAAATCACACTTTTGTGACCTGAGAGAATACAGATTTTTTTGTGTGTACCTAAAACATGTCTTCCTTTTCTCCAAAAGAAAAGAATGACTCTGGTCTATTTTTTTTATTAGCACTTTTAAAACAAGTATATCTGATTTCAATGTCAACACATTACTATTGCAATTTCAAATCAACATATAAATTTGAACAAGAAGTGTTATATAAAATTAATTTACAATCTCTATATCGCATTTTCAATCAAATATTGTTTTCTTGAAAGACATTTATAACAAACAGGTTTACACCTAAACCAACACATTTTCTTTTATGTATTGTCTTTGGTGGTACTGAAAAGGTCATAGACAGGACGGACTTAGTATTTCGCGAAGGAAAGAACAAACAGAACATTGTTGATTTTAAAAGGGCTTTTATTATAAAATGCTATAAAGTAGATAAACAGAACTGATTCTTTCCTGAATGGCATTATACTTGTATTTGTTTCAGAACCAAGTTTGTATCTTTGTTTGGAATGAACAAATCTGTACAGATTAATGAGGTTTTCTCAAAAGTGTTGACGTCTTCATGTGTACATAAAGTAGTTTTTTGCTGGACAGCAGAACATTATTTGCAATTGAATAAACTTCACTTCGTTTATTTTCTGGTAATACGTCTTCTGAATTTTTATTCTACCTTTTTTTTTTAAATTCATCAGTGTTTTATCTGCTTTAAAAAAAGTGATAAGATCGTATATGCTTGCTTCAAATTGTCACTTAACCCTATAAGTCTATATAACACCCCACCATGAGTTGCTTGCTACATGTATCTTTGTACAAAAAATAAAGATGTTTATAACTTAATAACTTATAGGTGAACATATCTCAGAAAGTTCCGGGATGCACGTTTAATATGGCATGTGCGTCATATGGAACAAAAACGGAAGGAAGTATACTGAAGGCATTTGTAAAAACTCTGCATGTCATCAATAATTTAATGCCCAGCCTTCATAATGTACTCCAGGATAATTCAGTTCTCAAGTTTTATGTAATAACTAGTTGTAAAGCTGTCACAAACCCCACACCTTGGAACTAAACTACTCTGTTAATTACAGATTCCTGCACATTTCAATTATAAATGTCATTCATACTTGATTTGTACCTGGCAATAATCTCTCTTATGTATGTGTTTTTTTGTAACTGACACTTCAAAATGAATTAACACGCAATAGTGCTGGCAAGTTGCTCAGCTAAGTGAGTTGCCTAAGTTGCCTAAACAAATATGCAACACTTTCTCGGTTGTATTTTTTTGTAAACAATGTTGCTTCTCATCTTAAGCTTTGATGCTTTCCTATTAGTATTGTTCTTGTTGCCTCAGTTTAAAGCCATATTACACCACATGGTGCAAAATATAACAACCCAACTCTTTCATTATTATAATTGAACAACTGCATAACCAGTCAATTTGGAAAATTGCATAATTGGTTGCTTGTATCAGGTATATTACTTTTATTTCTAGAAAGGCATTTACAATTTTTTTTGTAAACATGTTCATGTATCCAATTACATGTTTATGTAGTATTTGGTGGCAAGCCATGGCTTCTGGGATGGTATTCTATATATATCCTGAGTTTTCATACTTTAATGTATATTGGATTTGACAAGACGTCTACTGAATGTAATAACTAGTGTAACTGACATTTTGTAAAAATTTAGGAGTACATTTTTCCGGAAATACATTAAGAGCACTTACATTATTTTGGGCATTCAACATATTTCAGCTTTGAAATTAAGGTAACTTCTCCTTTCTTAATTATTTATTGTTTGAAGAAAGGCATATCAATTTGGAAATTTTGTCGCTCATGTCAATTTGGAATATTTGGTTAAAACTTTATTTTTAACAAAAAGGTTATCTTAATATTTTAATAGTTGATGTAAGTCACCAAACAAACAACAACACAAAAATGGAAAAAAGTAAAAATGTATAAAAAAGTCAGTTAAATTCATGACTTTTTACATTCAGTACATGATAAGAGTTGTAATTTCATGCATAATTCACAATCTTATTTTGTGGGTAAATTAAATAAAAAATGTTATGAAATAACAATGATTGTGAGCTCTTTTCATTACATTGTTTTAGTCAGTCAAAAAAACAACAACATGCATTTTATGAAGAACAAAAATGATTGATGATAAATTCTTAAAGTTGTTGACTGATGTGAAATTATCTGATGTTGCCAAAATACTTAACCTTTTTTGATTTGTATTTGAAAAACAAGATGCCAATGAAAACAAAACACTCAAAATTTTATCTTAAACATGTCTTTAAGAAGGAAATGTGTAATAGTTGTATCATTTAATAAAGCATGTGATAAAAAAACCTCTAATACATTGCAAAATGGTCTTCAGAGAAAAAAAAGGCGATGTTATCTTTGGGAATATCTATCAAGTCTCTGGCAGTCAAAGTAGTGTCATAATTTTATGGGGTAACTGTTGCTAATGTTAGGAAGAAACTTTCCTTATGACAGAAAATGGAAAAACCTCGAAGATATAATTTACACATAACATGTGATGGATTCTTGATGAATACAGCTATTTAAGAATAGATTTCTGTGAAAGAAGTTTCTTTCCAGTAAAGAGACGATTCAACCTCAATTCAGACTGGCAAGCTTTATAGAGAAGCAATGCATACATCAATCAATGACAAGTTGATAATTCCTTTCAATAATAACTGAATATTTCCATGCTGACTTCAATATATACTAGTTAACTAAACCAGTTGCTAAATTCGTGGGCTCCACGCAAGACTATCGTAACTCACTATATATTATATAGTGAGTTACAATAGACTTGCGTGGAGCCCATTAAATGGTAATTTCATAAACAACTTATGTCAATGATTTATTGATATTTTCATAGACAACATCAGTCAATTTGATTGAATGATAGATACATGTAGCTTTTGCGATTTATTTCAGAATTTTGTGTAGATAACTTTTGTTATTGATTACTATATATTTCATGGCTTACTTCAGTCAATGCTAACTTGTTAGACACTGTTGCCATTGATGTATGGATATTTCATAGATAGTCACTGATTACTGGATATTTTACAGGTAACTTCAGTCAAACTATTAATGTTTATTTCATAGATAACTTTAGTCACTGATTACTGGATATTTTATAGGTAACGTCAGTTAAACTATTAATGGCTATTTCATAGAATACTTCAGGAATTGATTACTAGATATTTTATAGGTAACTTCAGTCAAACTATTAATGGCTATTTCATAGATAACTTAAGTCATTGATTACTAGATATTTTATAGGTAACTTCAGTCAAACTATTAATGGCTATTCAATAGATAACATTACTCTTTGTTACTCAAATGATTTTATAAGTAATTCAGTCAAACTATAAATGGCCTTTTCATAGATAACTTTAGTCATTGATTACTGGATATTGTAGAGGTAACTTAAGTCAAACAATTAATGGTTATTTCATAGATAACTTTAGTCATTGATTTCTGAATATTTTATATGTAACTTCAGTCAAACTATTAATGGCCTTTTCATAGATAACTTTAGTCATTGATTCCTGGATATTTTACAGGTAACTTGAGTCAAACTATTCATGGCTGTTTCATCGACAACTTTAGTCATATATTACTGGATATTTTACAGGTAACTTCAGTCAAACTAATAATGGCAATTTTATAGATCACTTTAGTCATTGATTACTGAATATTTTATAGGTAACTTAAGTCAAACAATAAATGGCTATTTCATAGAAAAATTCAGGCATTGATTACTGGATATTTTATAGGTAACTTCAGTCAAACTATACATGTATATTGCTATTTTATAGAAAACGTAAGTCATTAATCTATGAATATTGAATAGGTAAATTCAGTCAAACTATAAATGGCTATTTCATAGATAACTTTATTCATTTATTACTAGATATTTTATAGGTAACGTCAGTGAAACTATTAATGGCTATTTCATAGAATACTTCAGGAATTGATTACTGGATATTTTATAGGTAACTTCAGTCAAACTATTAATGGCTATTTCATAGATACTTTTTGTCATTGATTACTGGATATTTTATAGGTAACTTCAGTCAGACTATTAATGGCTATTTCATAGATATCTTTAGTCATTGATTACTGGATATTTTATAGGTAACTTTAGTCAAACTAGTAATGGCTATTTCATAGATAACTTTTGTCATTGATTACTGGATATTTTATAGGTAACTTCAGTCAAACTATTCATGGCTATTTCATCGATAACTTTAATCATAGATTACTGGATATTTTACAGGTAACTAAAGTCAAACTCTTAATGGCTATTTCATAGATAACTTAAGTAATTAAACACTGGATAGTTTATAGGTAACTTCAGTCAAACCATTAAATGCTATTTAATAGATAACTTAAGTCAATGATCCCTGGATATTTTATAGGTAAATTCAGTCAAACTATTAAAGGCTATTTCATAGATATCTTTAGTCATTGATTACTGGATATTTTATAGGTAACTTCAGTCAAACGATTAATGGCTATTTCATAGATCACTTTAGTCATTGATTACTGGATATTTTATAGGTAACTTAAGTCAAACAATTAATGGCTATTTTATAGAAAAATTTAGGAATTGATTACTGGATATTTTATAGGTAACTTCAGTCAAACTATATATTGCTATTTTATAAATAACATAAGTCATTAATCCATGAATATTTAAAAGGTAAATTAAGTGAAACTATTAATGGCTGTTTCATAGATAACTTTATTCATATATTACTAGATATTTTATAGGTAATGTCAGTGAAACTATTAATGACTATTTCATAGATACCTTTAGTCATTGATTACTGGATATTTTAAAAGTAACTTCAGTCAAACTATTAATGGCTATTTCATAGATACCTTTAGTCATTGATTACTGGACAGTTTACAGGTAACTTCAGTCAAACTATTAATGGCTATTTCATAGATAACTTTAGTCAAAGATTACTGGATATTATAGGTAACTTCAGTCAAACTATTAATGGCTATTTCATAGAATACTTCAGGAATTGATTACTGGATATTTTATAGGTAATTTCAGTCAAACTTTTAATGGCTATTTCATAGATAACTTTAGCCATAGATTACTGGATATTTTACAGGTAACTTCAAACTATTTATGGCTATTTCATAGATAACTTAAGTCTTTGATTACTGGATATTTTATAGGTAACTTAAGTCAATTATTTAATTGCTTTATCATAGAAAACTTCAGAAATTGATTACTGGATATGGTATAGAAAACTTCAGTCAAAGTGTTAATGGCTATTTCATAGATAACTGATTCCCCAGATATGTTATAGGTAACTTCAAACTATTAATTATTGCTATTTCATAAATAACTCAAGTAACTGATTATAGAGCATATTTAGTAAACATCTTAAGAATGTACTATAAATATAAAATATGGGCAACTATTATCATTTATTATAGAATATTCCATTGATAACTTAAAACAATAGTCAGCTTTGGATTTCACAATTGTAGTCCATTAGATATAACCGCTATTATCAGTCAAAGTCCTACTAGTCTTGATAAATGCATGTCTTAGAATGTCTTCCCTGAAATGCCTTTTGTTCAAAGCTTGCTCTTATGACTGTAATATTGTTAAAAAAAAAACGAAACAAGTCAGACAGACAAAAAAAAAATCTATTTTAGTGTTAATTTGAATGATAGTCAATAGTTAACACACAACAAAACCAATGTTTAATACTCCTGATATTTCTGTGATGACTAATAAGGTAATTAAAACTGATTCCCCCCACAAATGTGCATGCAAAAAGGCATGAATGATGAATGACAAAATCCTGTGTTTCTTATAAGGCCAATAATATAAGCCATTACATGCACGTCCGCTATTTCTAATATTTAATATGTTAGATGCAAGCATCACATGTGAGGTAAACCTGACTTAGTCATTAAAGTACATTATATTGACACAAGGATAAAATGCACTTCAGAAAGTAATATTACATTTTGATTAAGGTTCGGTAGCAACAAAAGCAACTCTTATCTCCTACTCACTTCATTTAACTTTGACTGGCAATGTCTTGAAAGCAGACTTTAACGAGCCTGACTTAAAATGAAGAACTGCGAACACGTAACCCAGTCAAATGTAAATTAATTAATCACCATATTCAGACAAAGTAATTGGCACCTAAGAAATTACCAAGATGACACGAGACTTCCTTTTATGGAATTTCCATCTTCGATGTTGTCAACAACTTTATAATAATGAAATAAAATATTCCAGGATCAGAATGGAGAACTACAAGCCGTCAGATGATGAAATTCTGTTCATATAATAAGATTGTTGTCAAAGTCTCATTTGAAAAGGACAAAACACCTCTTTGTTTTTCTTGAGAATGGTTTAATAGAAAAAAACATAGAGAATAATCCAGGACGCTGTCTATTTGTCATTACTATTAGAAATAAAATCAAAGCGCTGAAGGCACTGAATTTGTTTGCTATTGCATAATCTTAGAAGCAACTCAGTTTTCAACCTTATGTTATAGCTTTTTATATCGCAAGTTTGAAATGAAAACAACCCATTCAAATTTTAAAGAGTGTGTCTGAAAGCACAGGTCGAGATGTGTGTGACTGTTTATCCTCATATTTATGTTATAGAGATAACTTAGACAAAATAACAACAATATGTCTTTATTTTCACAATTGGTCGCTGCACTGGCAACCATCTTCAGAATTGTGGTTGCCTTGCTAAAGAATAACAAGCCTATAATCATGTACATGTTGTGATATGTGTATCTAATACTTTATCTATTTTCTTTAAATTATTGAGAAACAATTTTGCCCACATGACAGACTTTTAATGCAGCATTAAGCCCCGTTTTCCCTGAAAGCAGCCAATATGTACAGATTTCAATGATAAACTTACCAATGTCATCGCACAAGCTGATTTAAACACAAGTCTGGCCAATATGTCCCACAAGCTATTAAACCTATTGTTTACATAATTACAGGCTGTCGTCTGCTGCAGTGTACTGGAGTTATCCACACATGGGTTACGGGCCCTACCGTAGCTAAG
>VMBQ01008723.1:17893-35135 GCA_007657795.1 Dreissena rostriformis
TGGTCGGCAATGGTGACAAAAGACAGACCATGGTTGACCATGGTCACAAAAAAACATGGACCATGGTTGGCAATGGTGACCATGGTTTACCATGGTCGGCAATGGTGACAAAAGACAGACCATGGTTGGACATGGTCACAAAGTTACTTTTATTTTCATTTAAGGGTTCCCATGGTATTTAATGTTCATTTACATAAAATATGCAATAATGTTAATTGTTCTTGGAAGAATTAAAAGAACAATTTAAGAAAGTTTTAAGGACATCTTATTTCAAGAAGAGTTTAAGATGATATCCACAACACAAACATGTACATTGCATTGCTGTTTTTACAAAGGAAGAATATTGTGTGCACAGGAAGTTAAAACAGGCATTTTGAATGAAACCACATGGTTTATGTTATATTTGGAAATGTAAGTCTTTAATAAATTACCGGCTAAACTGATCAGCCATTTGTTTCATTTCAACTTCTTTGGCACTGTGTTCACTTATGTTTCCCAATTTTTGCTACATTGTGTCACTCTTTCCTCTGCTGTATGAATGGTTTTGTCATCAACAGAATCAGAAGCATAACCAATCATTTCATACTCATTAACTGTTCACCAACATGGCGATGAAGTGTCAGCAATTCTAATGATTTTATAACAATGTTGCATTTTATCTTTACATTCTTTCAGTAATTCAATGGCCCTGGACACATCCCTTAAAGTAAGAGCCTTTCCACACAAGTGTTCAATGCCAAAAAATTAATTTTTAATGTCAAACTGCCTTATATTTCTAGTTTGGTAAAAAAACAGAACTATCAAGCCTGACCCTTTTCCTGCAATTCTTCAGGAAATTCCTGCCGAAATTCCAGCAGTTATCATCAGCCTCTTTCCGTCAAAACCATGACCACTTAAGACCCTGGTGCCGTTTTACCAAAGGAAGGCCATATGACTATCGTCTACCATGGTAGACCATGGCCAAATACCATGGTCGACCATGGTCAAATACCATGGTATACCATGGTCGATCATGGTAAAATACCATGGTCGACCACGTTTTGTTAAATGGCACCACGGTCTTTGACCATGGTCATCATGACCATGGTCGACCATGGTATTTGACCATGGTCGAACATGGTATTTGACCATGGTCGAACATGGTCAACCATGGTCATGATGACCATGGTCAAAGACTGTGGTGCCATTTAACAAAACGTGGTCTACCATGGTAAACCATGGTCATATGACCATGGTCGACCATGGTTTGGCCATGGTATACCATGGTATACCATGGTCATATGACTTTCATTTCGCCTGGGTTGTCTTTTTGCAGTTGACACGATGCCATGCATACAGTTCACCAACCAAACAGGGTTGACAGACAGCGAGCTTATTCAGGCGGAAACCAGCCGCATAATCTATGGCTACGCTGTCCCGCTCGTGTGCTGTTGCGGGATCTTAGGTAACGTCATGAACCTTGCCATCCTGACGCGTCGAAAGCTCACAAAGTCTTTCAAGAGACTGGAAAAAGCAGCCAACATGTGTCTTATAGCCTTAGCACTTTCCGACTTCTGCTTCTGCCTGTCGGCTTTCCCGAACACGTTTTTACCAAGTGACGACTTGTACCCTCACAAGGGTTTTCTGTCCTACTACCGGATCTACTGTCCCGGGATACTGAATATATTCATCCTGACAAGCACTTGGCTCACTGTGACCATGTCTGTGGAGAGATATCTAGCAATATGCCACCCTTTCAAGCAGACCTTTTATCTGACGATAAAGAAAACAAAAATTATAATAATCTTTGTGTACATAATTTCCATGATTTTCAACATTCCAGTTTTCTGGAGGTATGATTTACGTGAAATTACGTGCAACAATGGCACAGAGACCTACTTTCAACCGGTCCAAGTTAACCTAGGTGAAAGTGAAATGTTTGAGAATATTTACCGTATACTGTGGGCTATCATCGGCAATTTTGCACCGTTAGTTCTGCTGATTGGATTTAACATTCTTCTATGTCGGAAAATACACAAATCGTACAAATTTCGTCAAAGGTTCCGCATCGACGAACAGCAAGGTCAAAGCGATGCCGGGCAGACGTTGACGATAACTCTCGTTGTGATAGTTGTGATGTTTCTCATTCTCGTTGCACCTTCGGAGGTCGTTATGCACATCGGACAGATCATGCATCGTGCCAACGAGCCCGCGTACAAAACTATGGAGATAATTCTAAACTTCATGCAATCCATCAACTTCTCCGTGAATTTCATCCTCTACTGTATCATAAGCCCGTACTTTAGACGTACGCTCAAATACATTTTGTTCTGCAACTGGGCAACTACTCGAAGAAAAAAGTTTTATCTCGAGGTTTCAATGAAAAAGGTCACATTTGCACATTATAACTCCCCACGGTCAAGCGCGTGTCATTGAATGGGGGAGGCACAATTTTGTTGCAATAATGTTTGTGTGAAAATACATAAATACATTAAAGGGAGACTGTACGATTTTGTCAAATATTTATGAATTTATATAAAATGTGGAAAAAACTTGTTATACATATATTTCAATATAAATTAAAATAAAAGTTAAGAAGAACATGTGTCGAAAAAAGCAAAATAAGCCAGATATTTAATTCTGAAATCGAAAAAGGCTTCCAGCCGAATTCGCCAGCATATATATCATGCATGTACAGTGTGAATCTAAATTTAGTTTTAGTGCAGATTCATTCATACGACACAAAGACATAATTTTGTTTCCTAGCAAATACGAGTAAAAGTGTCGGCATCGGCTTTAACCAGCGCTAATTTGTCTTTGCTGCATTTTATGAAATTCGTCTTCAATGTATAATTTTTCTTGCCTATTTTGTGTTATTGTAACATTTTTTTATCAATATATTACAATTTAACACATATGAAAATCGTACAGTCTCCCTTTAAAAGAATATTGTTACAAATAAAATAATAAAAAAAACAAAACATATTTAAACGCTGTTTGTTCCCCTGCATGCCCCGCCCCCCCCCTCCTCCCAAAAAATCCATGAAATATAAGGTAACTTTGCTGAGAGCTTGTGAATACAACTGCACATAATTCATTCTGAACGGTGATGAAGATTTTGAACTTGTACACCTTCTTTTGTTTCCACTAGAAAAGGAGGCCATTTTCTAAGAAGGGACATTATTATATCGGTCTACTGTCAAATACTTTCTCACTTGTCTTTACACCTCTTTTTGTTAAAAAAAGATAAATTAAATTTCATTCAAGTTATTTGAAGTTGAACTTAACAATATAATATACATGTAATATACCAATAAGATGACTAGAATATGGGATCTGACATAGATTTCACCACAAAAATTACACTAAGTAAACTTCCAATATGGAGCATCATTATAATGAGAGGTCATCAAACACATAAACAGCTGAACACTATGGCTTTAAACTCTTTCAGTGCTGGAACCGAATTTTAAAGGCCTTTGCAAACAGTTTGGATCCAGATGAGAGGCCACAGAACGCGGCGTCTCATCAGGATCCAAACTGTTTGCTATTCTGATAGTATTCTTTCAAACAAAATCCAAGAAAATGCTAATTTTAGAAATACAGCAGACGATATTTTAGCAGACGACAAATTTCCCAGCATGCAAAGGGTTAAACTCTTGGTCAATTCTCATAGTATGACATTCCAACATCAACAAATAAGCTTTATTAAAAATCTTATAATAACATATTATATTGCACCATCCATATAACTAACTAAGTATAACATGATATAAAAAGTAATTGATGCATGGTATTTTTATAAATCAATATCATTCCAAATCCTTTGAGTAAACATATTGTTTTACAGGGGAATTGTTAGATTCTGTTTTGAGCATGTTTTAACTTTGTTGGTAAATCTGACAGAACCTATTTTACAATATCGAGACAATTTCTTGTTCAATGACACTGTTATTTGTCATTGTGCCATTTTGAATTTATATTTCTATATATCTGGTATAATTTTGTGTCTTGCGCAGTGTATCTTCCCATTCCTGGGGGACGAAAACAAGAATAGTTTTATTGTCTTAAGTTTAATTAGGGGAAGATGGAATAGATTTACAAGAAGACCACTTTTAACAACTTCATAGTTCATAACCACAGTTTCACACAAGCAAATCAATAAGAGTTGTTCCAAGACAGCGCCCTCTACCATTCTTCTGCTTTGATAGTCTAATGAACATTTTCAGTCAGTCCCCTGATATAATAACAGCGAAGACATATTTGATGGTGAATATCTTTCCAGTTATATAGTTATAAGCAAAATTAAATCTTACAAGCAAATAGGTTGAATTGATGGATGGGTGTTAATCCCCTGATATACGTTATAATCCACACACAAAATTAAGTGTATAAGATTAATAGCGCTGTGTCTCAGTAGGAAAGTTATCAGTAAAGATATATTGTATGCATATGCTGTTTTAAGTAAATATCTTTTAAGCTATTATGGACTTTGATAAACAACGCGAGAAAACATTTCTAAATTAAACAAGTGGAATAAACATGTGGACATTCAAAACAGAGTAATGGACTTTGCAATCTCTGGAGAAGATGATGATTTGTAATAGGAATTTTTCACAGTTTGTCAAAATGAGATTTTTTCAACTTTTTGTCACAGATTATAAAAGTAAATGAAATATGTATATCCGTGAGCGAAAAAACACTAATGACAGATACTCATTCTGAAAATACATGTTCGTTTACAAATAATCACAATTAGAAATTGCTAAAATTATAAAGCATTACATACGTGAAACGATTGAATAATTTCGATTGCTTCTATAAATTATAAAATACGTAACATGTCTAAGCAGCACCGATGGCCGAGTGGTTTAGGCGTAAGGCTTTTACTCCAAGGATCAGTGGTTCGAGCCCAGGTCAGGATATGAAACATATTGTTTACATACTTATTACTTAAATTTGTTTAATGACAAACTTCCGAACATGCCAAAATCTGTGAACAAGTCCCTTTAAGATCCATCTTATCATACTAACATCTTCTGATGGTATTCAATAATTGGACTAAACACAAAATTATTTAACCTTAGCCTGGATGGATTCGCAGACAGACGGACAGTTTGATATTTATGTGTTCCCTTTCGAAAGCATAAAACCAATTGTCACAGTAATTAATGAATGAACTTATGAACCTGGTCTCATTCTAACTATTAATCTCCCCTGTCAAAATAGAATAGCCTGTAATACAATCACATCAATATTACAGCTCTTGTGGAGGACTGTTGCAGTTATTAATACTATTCCTAGTGTGAAACTGTGAAACCAAACCTTATCCTGTCTGTTGCATACATCTAAAGCTGGCTAAAAATGGACAACATCTATCAGGCCTATTGGTGGTATTTTGGCCTCATCCATTGTAAAGAATATTAGCCAGGCTGGAGAATTCTCCTATAACATTAAGGGACTTGGTCTTTTTCAGAAATTCGTAAGAGTTGAAACATTTAATACAGCATGTGATAAAAAAAACTTTAATACATCGCAAGCTGGTCTTCCATGCGAAAAAGGCGATGCTATCTTTGGGAATACTCTATCAAGTCTCTGGCAGTCAAAGTAGGGTCATGACTTTATGGCGAATCTGTTCCTTAGATAATAATGTCAGAAAACGGAAATGCTAAGTCTGGAAGATATAATTAACACATAACATGTGATGGAAAGACGATGACAGCTATGTTAGGATAGTTGTCAATGAAAGTATTTTCTTTCCAATGAGGGGACCATTCAACCTCAATGCAGACTGGCAATCTTTAGAGATGCCATCGGACTTCAATCAGTAAAAAGTGGATAATTCCTGTCAATAATAACTGAATATTTCAATGCTGACTTCAATATGTACTAGCAAACTAAGTCGATTGCTAATGGTAATTTCATAGACAACTTATGTCAATGATTAATTGATATTTTCAACGACAACATCAGTCAATTTGATTAAAGAATTTTTCAATGGACAACTTCACTTAAAGCTTACCAATTATGCCATGGATAACTTTTGTCATTGATTTGTCTTAACCTATTTATTTAAGCTCGATTACATCGAAATCCTGAGGCTTATTAAGACGCTCTCAAGTCCGTTTCCTGGGCCTAGAACCAGTACTTGGTGTCTTTGGGGGAGATCTAAAGAACGATCCCACAATGGGGATCAAACCCTTGACCTTCCAGCCGCTAGGCGGACACCATATCCATTACGCCACGGCAACTTTAATTTGTCATCGATTACTGGATAGATAGCCGTTGTCATTGATTTCAGGATTTTTCTTAGATAACTTTTGTTATTGATTACTATATATTCCATGGCTAACTTCATTCAATGCTAACTGGTTAGAAACTGTTGCCATTGATGTATGGATATTTCATAGATCACATTAGTCAATGCAGACTTAGACGATAACATTTGTCATTGATATCTGGATATTTCATAGATCACTTGAGTCAATGCAGACTTAGATGATAACATTTGTCAATGACAGCTGGATATTTCAAAGAAAACGACAACTATATATAATTTCAAGATATTCCAGAGATACCTTCAGTTCTTGATTACTGGATAATTTGTAGATAATTTAAATATATGAATACTGGACATTGAAAAGATTACTTTTCATAATGATAACTGTATGATTAATTGAAAACTTATGTTTATTGATAACTGGATATTTTAGAGGTAACTTATGGCAAGCTTTAAATTGCTATTTCATAGAAAACTTCAGTCATTGATTTCTAGATATTTTATAGGCAACATCGGTCAAACTATAACTTGCTATTTCATAGATAACTTTAGTCATTTATTACTGAATATGTTATAGGTAACTTCAGTCAAACTATTAATGGTTATTTCAGAAAGTAATTGATTCCTGGATATTTTATAGGTAAAATCAGTCAAACTATAAATGGCTATTTCATAGATAACGTAAGTTATTGATTATGGAGCATATTTGGTAAACATCTTACGAATGTACTGTAAATGAAAATAAAATATGGAGAACTTTTATCATTGATTACAGAATATTCCATAGATAACTTCAAACAATAGTTAATGGATGTTGCTAACAATAGTCAGCTTTGGGTTTCAAAATTGTAGTCCATAAGATATTACCTTTATTTTCAGTCAAAGCCCTGTCGGTATATAAATGCATGCCTAAATAGAATGTCTTCCATGAAAAGCCTTTGAATCAAAGCTTGTTCTTATGTCTGAAGTATTGTTTTTTTTTCAAGCGAAACATGTCAGAGAGACAAAACAATCTATTAAGTGTTAATTTTAATGATAGTCAATAGTTAACACGCACACAAATCAATTTTAAATAACCCTTCTATGTCTGTGATGATTAATAAGGTAATTTTCACTGATTCCCACAACAAATGTGCATGAAATAGAGCATGCATGATGAATGACAAAATCCTGCATTTCTAAAGCAACTAATTTAACTAACCCTTTCAGTGCTGGAACCGGATTTTGAAGGTTTTTGCAAACAGTTTGGATCCAGATGAGACGCCACAGAACGTGGCGTCTCATCAGGATCGAAACTGTTTGCTATTCTGATAGTATTCTTTGAAAAAAAAATCAAAGAAAATGCTTATTTGAGAAATTCAGAAGACGACATTTTAGCAGAAGACAAATTTCCCAGCATGCAAAGGGTTAATATGTGCATGTCTGATATTTCTTATAAAAGATATGAGCCTCGCTCTGAGAATACAGGGTTTAATGCATGTGCTTAAAGTGTCGTCCAAGATTAGCATGTGAAGTCTGCTCAGGCTAATCTGGGACAACACTTTCCGCTTTAATGGTATTTTTTGTTTAAGCAAAAATCCAAGCACATGCATTATAACCCCGTTTTCCAAGAGCCTTACATGTGAGGTAAACCTGACTTAGCCATTAAAGTACATTATATTGTTAAAAGAATACAATTCCATTAGGAAAGTAATATAGCATTGGAGCCTCGCTCTGCGAAAAAGGGGGTTAAATGCATGTGCAGAAAGTGTTGTCCCAGATTAGCCTGTGCAGTCCGCACAGGCTAATCAGGGACAACACTTTCTGCTTAAACTGGATTTTAACTAAGAAGAGACTTTCTTTAAACGAAAAAAATCATAAAAGCGGAAAGTTTCGTCCCTGATAAGACTGTGCAGACTGCACAGGCTAATCTGGGACGATACTTTACGCACATGTATTTATTCCCCTTTTCACAGAGCGAGGCCCATTTTGATTAAGGTTCAGTATCAAGAAAAACAACTCTACGCAGCCACTCACTTTATTTAACTTTGACTGGAAATATCTTGAAAACAGACTTTAACGATCCAGACTTAAATTGAAGAACTGCGAACATGTTACCCAGTCAAATGTAAATTTATTAATCACCATATTCTGCCAAAGTAATTGGCACCTATGATATAACCCAGATGACATGAGACTTCCTTTTATGGAATTTTCATCTTGATGTTGTCAACGACTTTATAATAACGGAAATAACATATTCCAGGATCAGAATGGTGAAATACAAGCCGTCAGATAATGTAATTCTGTTCATGTAATCAGATCGTTGTCAAAGTCTTATTTGAAACAGACAATACACATCTTTGTTTTTCTTGAGAATGTTTTCGTACAAAAAATGGAGAATAATCCAGGACACAGTCTATTTGTCATTACGTTTAGAAATATAAAAACAGGAACGATATTACAAAAGAGTAACACTTTATAGTGAAGCAATATTGCAATGAAGAGGCAGTTATATATTGAAAGAAAAGCATTTTTTTTTATAAACAGGCAATAAAGACTTGTACAATATAAAACTATTTGAAAAAAAACAACAATTTACAGAGTTGAATGTATTTATAACACAAGGCAACAAATACATTGAATATTGTTCAGTAAATAATAAAAAGCTAGACATGTTAGTTATAATTCGAAATAAGTACCAACTTTTGTGAGTTTTGTTTTAAAATTAAGAAGAAGTTCTGAGGCACACTCCAGGTCCTCAGGCGTGGAAGGACCTCGTGAACTTCAAAATACACACAAGCACGCGCATTATTCTGAAGCCTGAGTGGCCAAGTGGTTAGCACATGTGCTTATAATATCAAAGGTCCCAGGTTCGATCCATGTGATTGAAGTCCATTTATTGTTCATGATAGCCTAAAATAATGATTTTACATAATATTTAATACTGTATTTTTTTAATGAATGCATAAAATTAATTTTTTAAATACGAAAACATCTTTGACTTAATTAAATTCCTTAAAAAAAAAAGTAACTTTTCTGATCCGGTCACAAGCTTATGTTAAATGGCTAACTTCCAACCTTTCCAGAAAATACCAGCATAATTCAATTATAAATCATGTGCATAAAGATCCTAACTAAAACCAAACTTCCTTGGTGGTGGTTTAAATACATGTACAAAAACATAACTTTATTGCTGTTTACTTTAAACTATTGCCCAACTGTATTAACTTTATTACTTCTCTACAGGGATGAAATCCCCAGTTATTTGATGTGCCATCAATTGCAGTATCAGTGCTTCAGTTTTGAAGATGGATGATAGAGATACATCAATTCTGCCCATCAAAATGTCAAAATGTTGTACAAATAACCTGTCCAGCAAGACTTATGGGTTTCTAGAATTCGGGAAGCCAGTTAATTTGGTATCTAGGGTTACTGTAAACCAATAAGGGGGGATAATTGTTACTATGATCATCTTGGTCAAAACCAGTCTCTACAATCAGTGGTTGTTACCGTTCTGGCATCCAAATGGACCACACAGACTTAACCTCAAATTTGCGTTCTTGATCTGATTGCTAATTTACTATGGAAATCAATGTGTTTCTAAATTGTCAGCACTAACAGCAATAGAATCAATACATGACCAACCAACAAACACATGCATTAACATTATAAATCATGTTTACTTTTTTGGTAAATACAGAAGTCTCGGACATCTACACATAGCTTTAATTAGAAACACTATTTTTTTCTAACTTCGATATGAATAATAAGAATTCATAGCCCATCACAGATGTTCATGATTTTGAAACCCAAAACTAAATTCTTCTTCATTAATATGCCATGTTGATATAAATGAAAATACCTCCGATAGTATTAAAGCTTTTAAAAAGGTGCATGTCAACCATTTTTTTTAAATACACAGCAAAAAGCAGAGTGATAGGACTGTCTCTCCATAAGAAAGTTGTTAGTAAAGATGCATTTGCTGCTTCAAGAAAATATCTTGTCAGCTTAAAGACTTTGATAAATAACTTGAGCAAAGATTTAAAAAAGTTAAGGAAGCGGCATAAACATGTTGAAATTCAAAACTGACTTATGGAGGTTGCACTCTCTGGAGAAGGTGTTGATTTTTAAAAAGACTTGTTCACAGTTTGTCAAAATGATATTTTTGTCACCTTTTTGTCACAGATTCAAAAACTAAATGAGCAAAGTACATAAGTGAGCAAAAAAACGCTAATGACAGAGACTCATACTAAAAATACATTTTCGTTTACGAATAATTATGGTTGGAAATTGATAAAATTATAAAGCGTTACAAACGCGAAACAATTGAATAATTTGGAGAGTTCTGTTGTTATCGTTATATTTTGTTACAATATGTACATTGCTTAAATACGTAACATGTCATAGCAGCACAGATGGTCGAGTGTTTCAGGCGTTAGTTTTATTCCAAGGACAGTGGTTCGAGCCAAGGTCAGGATATTTTTTTTGTTTACATATCTTTAAGTATCATACAAACACCTTCTGATGGTACTCAAGAAATTGGACAGAAAGGCAAATTACCGTTATTTAACCCTATGAGCGCTGGAACCGAATTTTGAAGGCCTTTGCAAACAGTTTGGATCCAGATGAGACGCCACAGAACGTGGCGTCTCAGCAGGATCCAAACTGTTTGCTATTTGGATAGTGGTCTTAGAAAAAAAATCGAAGAAAATGCTAATTTTACAAATTCAGCAGACGACATTTTAGCAGACGACAAATTTCCCAGCATTCAAAGGGTTAACATGGGCCTAGATGGACAGATGCACAGACCATTTGTTTTGTTAGTAAATGAATTGAATGATATTATTCCCTTTAATGTTATAGGAGAATTTTTTCAACTGACTAATCTTTTTGTAGTTGTCCTGGATGAGGCCAAATTACCAGAATAGGCCTGATAGATGTTGGTAACTTTTGAACCCCTACTCGTTTATATATTGACCAGCTTTAGATGTATACAACCGATCGGACAAGTTTTGGTTTGACAGTTTCATGCTAGGAATATTAAGTTGACCACAGTTTGATATGTATGTGTCCCCTTTTGAAAGCATAACAGCAAGGTTATGAATGAACATATGAACCTGGTCAACCCTTGTCAAAAAAGAATAGCCCTTCAGACTTTTCATGAATGTTACAACTCTTTAGGAGGATGCAGTTATTAAAAATATTCCTAGCATGAAACTGTAAAAAGGAACTTATCCTATCTGTTGCATACATCTAAAGCTGGTCCATTTATAAATGGGTAAGGGTTCAAATGTTACCAACATCTATAAGGCCTATTGGTGGTATTTTGGCCTCATCCATTGCAAAGAAGAGGATAATTCTCCTATAATATTAAAGGGACTTTTAAAAAGGAACCATGTGGCCAATGTGTACATCTAGCACAGACAGCATGAACAGAATAAGTACGTGAGCAAAATTGAACCAAATCTCAAAGATAATTTTCTTTTGTTCTTCAAATAAAAAATAAATTACAAGTTATAATTTCAAAATAATCATTCAAATCTTAAAAGAAGACTTAGATTACCCAGGCAGTTTTGTAAGCTTTCAATCAGTTCACTGACATGGGAACTCATTATGGTCAATAATTATAATTAAAGCAATTTCTCCCCTATTTAGTTCTGATTTACGTGTTGGGCAATCATTGACACTTCTATTACAGTATCTTCAGACATATCAACACCTATAAACCGGACCTATTTGCACTAAGACTCAATTTTCTCAATCATTGGTAATCTAAGAACTTGCGTAATGGGTAATTGTTCTTGTGAAAATGGCTACAGTCAGGCACTCGTTTTTGTTCTGCTTCTATAGAATTTTCGGCTTTAACAAATTCAAGATCTGAAATACAGGCAACGGGATTTGTTTTTGTTTTTAAACGTTTTGTGTTATAAATCCAAAAATGTTGTTTAATTATGCATGTTTACTGCCATTCAGTAATTGTCAATAATTCTCCAAGGCACAACATATATTTTTCAGAAAAAAAAATTGATTTAGCAAACAACAACAAATCGATGATAGAGAGCATGTTTTGCCAAGCTATTGTAGTTTATGTGAACGATTTATCATAGTTTATGGCAAAAACATACTTTTAGATTGTAAACAATTTAATTTCAATAACAGCCATTCTTAAAATATGCAACAAACATCCCACAACACTAAGGCCTAAAATGCTATATAACCCTTTCCCAACTAAGAAGCAACGTGAACATGGCTCTAATTGCAACCAGCATCCAGGGCCAAAACACCCTTTTTGGGGAAGGGGCCTCAGCCTTTTTTTAGGGGGAAAAATAGCGCAATTTTGTCTTATTTGGGGAAAATAAGAAATTTGTATTTCATTTGGATAATGGAGTAGATACATGAAATTAATTATATTGGGTGGCCACAAAGTTAGGAAGGTTCAGATACAAACTTGCACTGACTGTGGATTTAGATTGCTTGGTACTTATAGTGTTTTTTTTAAACAAGGGGACTAGTCCCAATTTTCAAAAAAAAAAATTTTTTTTTTTTTTTTTTTTACCCCTTAATTTGGAATTTTTGAGTCCCATTTGGGTAAAAAAAAGTGGTAATTTCAGTTGGGGAAGCAGCCGATATTCGGCTACTTCAAAGAAGGGTTTTTTGGTCCTGGCATCAAATCAGAACAGCCTGCGAGTAACTCCCAGTCGGTTCGGTTGTATGCTGTTTGCTGCTCATCAGTATCTTACAGTTGGAAATTAAGGCTTTACAAGGTAAATTTAGTAAGAAAGCTTTACAATTTTTTTTGATTTTCTAATGGACTACAAACACGTCAAAAGTGCCCGAGTGGTAAAGGCGTAACAAAATAACGGTCACTGCCTCGGAAACCGAACAGAAACTGAACACCATTATACAGCACTTTGGGTCAATGGAACTTGCAATCTTCTATAATTGAATGCATTCAGAAAATTGTTTTCTTGTTTCGTAACTGCGACTTAAACCTTTCCCACTCAGAATTAAAGTGAAAATGGCTATAATTTTATAAAACCAGCATAAAACCAGAACAGCCTGCGAGTCACTCGCAGGCTGTTCAGGTTTTATGTTGTTTGCTGCCCATAAGAATCTTAGGGTTGGAAATAAAGTCTTTAAAACTTGAATCAAGTAAGAAAAGTAAAAACATTAATTTCATTTTCTAACGGACTACACATGCGTCAAAGTGCCTATCTGAGTGGTGAAGGCGTATCTGAGTGGTAAATGCGTAACCAACAAGGTCACTGCCTCTGAATTCTAACAGAGACTGAACACCATTATCCCTTTGCATGCTGGGAAATTTGTCGTCTGCTAAAATGTCGTCTGCTGAATTTCTAAAATCATCCTTTTCTTCACTTTTTTTCAAAGACCACTATCAGAATAGCAAACAGTTTGGATCCTGATGAGACGCCACGTTCTGTGGCGTCTCATCTGGATCCAAACTGTTTGCAAAGGCCTTCAAAATCCGGTTCCAGCGCTCAAAGGGTTAAACAGCACTTTGGGTCAATAGAACTTGCAATCTTCTATAATTGAATGCCTTCGGAATATTGTTTTCTTGTTTCGTAACTTTCCCTCAAGCAGCTAGTAAGGTGACGATGTTTGATTCTGCCAGTGATTGGAGACGTACAAATGGAGAGTTGAGCGTGAACATATTGTATCTAATAAAGAAGTGTATATCAGATACACTTGTTTCGTACTACTAAACCCTCGAAATGGTCTACTGAAGGCTTATTCAGCTCAATGTCATTTGCAATTATATAGATAATACAGTACAGGGGGTGGAATCCAATTAAAGGTGATAATAATGTGTCACAACACATCACAATGCACAAGAGACATGACATTTTCCAGACACCATTATGTAAATCAGTGTCTGTAACTATGTAGATGTATGATTTTTAAGTGGCAGCAAAAATAATTGGGTTGATTTCAAGTGGGCCATATTAATGTCTATTTACTGGTATCTAACCTATAACAATAATAACTTTAATCAAATTATCCTTAATTGTTGGTCAATACTAAGCAAAAGTTGGCAAAGAAAGGGAAGTTTGTAAAAAAAGATTCATTAGTATGAGTATTTCCTCTTCTTTCGAAGTTTTCAAACAGTATGATGAGCTTAAGTTACAAGAACATCAAAACCAATTCTCTCAATTGAATGTAACCACATCATGATACAGAATGCAACATCCAGTCACTGTGGCGTTGCTGATATGGTGTCCGCCTAACGACTGGGAGGTCATCGGTTTGATCCCTACTGTGGTAACGTTCTTTAGATCTCCCCATAGACACCAAGTACTGGTTCTACCCAAGAAACGGACTGGAAAGCGTTTCAATTAGCCTTTAGCTTTCGATGCAATCAAGCTAAAATAAAAAAAGGTTTAAAACCAAACAAATACAACATTACTCTGTAAACCTTCAGTAAACTACTTCATGAAAGCTGCAAAACATAAATCAATTTTTCTAACGGGCTTCATTTTATCAGGGTTATAAAATTTGCGTTAAAACCGCATCTTATTTGTTCATCTTATATTTTCTCATTAACTCGGAAGCTGTCAGAATAAGTTTAAAATATTTTGTAATTTAAATGTAAAATGATGCAGACAGAATGCTTTTATGTCATCTGGAATGGTATTCAAACTCGTTACCATGGAAACTCTGCGAGTGACAGAAATGACGGGCAGTGTTTCCTTAAGACGTCAATCGTATAATTGTAACGTGTGTGTTTTTTTAAAAATGTAGTGACATCACAAGTGTACATTGTAAAACTTCACCACAAAACAGGAAAAATATATTCACCAATCCATTCTCAAAACATTACAATAAATGATTATTGTTATTATGCAAAGACAATAAGCTAGTTTTGAACACCAAACTGACGTAAAACTGTTCATGTTTTTACCATTAGTTTCATGCAAATATGTGCAATTTTCAGCATTATGTATTCTTTCATTTTTTGGTATAATGACATTATTTTCATTCATCATTGAGATATAATTTTAAGTTTGCAAAATAAGTTTCTTGGCAAAATAGAGACCTCTTAGTTTTCCTTGGAGAAAACCTTATAGAAATGACACAGAAAAAAAGACCTGTGTGGTGCTGCACTAAAGTGTCAATTATTCCAGGACTATTTAATGTCTCACATTTAACTCTTTGCATGCTGGGCAATTTGTCTTCTGCTAAAATGTCGTCTGCTGAATTTGTAAAATTAGCATTTTCTTCGAATTTTTTTCTAAGACCACTATCAGAATAGCAAACAGTTTGGATCCTGATGAGACGCCACGTTCTGTGGCGTCTCATCTGGATCCAAACTGTTTGCAAAGGCCTTCAAAATCCGGTTCCAGCGCTAAAAGGGTTAATGTCTCACATTTAATGACTTCTTATGATTGACATCCATAATACTCAGCTACTATGAGCCACGTCATGCAAAAATCGTTATATGTATCCGTAGATACGGATGGAAAATGCCTGTTATTGTACAAACACTTATTTTTCATAAGAATTATAATCTGTCATTTCAGAATATGCCTTGCCGTACTGTACATTGTAGAAATATGACTGCCGCTGGTTTGATATGGCTTACAGCAAAACATATACATTTATATATTTTTGTTTACAAAATGTGCCTTAACTTTTTGCAGTTGACACGATGCCATGCATACAGTTCACCAACCAAACGGGGTTGACAGACAGCGAGCTGATTCAGGCCGAAACCAGCCGCATAATCTACGGCTATGCTGTCCCGCTCGTGTGCTGTTGCGGGATCTTGGGTAACGTCATGAACCTTGCCATCCTGACGCGTCGAAAGCTCACAAAGTCTTTCAAAAGACTGGAAAAAGCAGCCAACATGTGTCTTATAGCCTTAGCACTTTCCGACTTCTGCTTCTGCCTGTCGGCTTTCCCAAACACGTTTCTTCCAAGCGACGACTTGTATCCGCAAAAGGGATTTCTGTCCTACTACCGGATCTACTGTCCTGGAATACTGAACATATTTATCCTGACAAGCACTTGGCTGACTGTGACCATGTCTGTGGAGCGATATTTAGCAATATGCCACCCTTTCAAGCAGACGTTCTATCTAACGATAAAGAAAACAAAAATTATAATAATCTTTGTGTACATAATTTCCATGATTTTCAACATCCCAGTTTTCTGGAGGTACGATTTACGGGAAATCACGTGTAACAATGGAACTGAGACCTACTTTCAACCGGTCCAAGTCAATCTCGGTGAAAGTGAAATGTTTGAGAATATTTACCGTATATTGTGGGCGATCATTGGCAATTTTGCCCCATTAATTCTGCTGATTGGATTTAACATTCTTCTGTGTCGAAAGATACACAAGTCGTACAAATTTCGTCAAAGGTTCCGCATCGACGAACAGCAAGGTCAGAGTGATGCTGGACAGACATTAACGATAACTCTCGTTGTGATAGTTGTGATGTTTCTCATTCTCGTTGCACCTTCCGAGGTCGTTATGCACATTGGACAAATCTTGCACCGTGCCAACGAGCCCGCGTACAAAACTATTGAGATAATTCTCAACTTCATGCAATCCATAAACTTCTCCGTGAATTTCATACTCTACTGTATTATAAGCCCATACTTCAGACGGACACTCAAGTACATATTGTTCTGCAATTGGGCAACTACTAAAAGAAAAAAGTTTTATCTCGAGGTTTCGATGAAAAAGGTCACATTTTCCCATTATAATTCCCCACGGTCAAGCGCGTGTCATTGAACTGGGGGAGGTTAAATATATTTTTTTGCGATAATGTATATTATGAAAAAACACTTAAAAAATATTGGTAAAAATAAAATATAAAAAAAACAACATATTTAAACGCTGTTTGTCCCTTTACATAACATGTGATGAAAAGATGTTGAAAGTGGTTTCTGTTCAGGGAGGGGATTGTCAAGCTTTATAAAGAAGCAATAGCAAGTGGATAATGCTTATCAATAATAATTGAGATTGTCTACCGG
>VMBQ01008724.1:0-35667 GCA_007657795.1 Dreissena rostriformis
ATGAAGCATTCAGGATCACAAGGGGTAATGACTGATTGCGTATGTGTGTACAAGGCGATAAGAAAACATTTCCTATGGCCTTAACTATACTGGTGAGTAAATAAGCGCTAATCCCTTCGTTTAACAGGGACAATAAAACAAGGCTGGTATTTTCTATTGAGTGAAAATGTGCAGTGGGTCCTTTATTTAAAAAACAACATCGACAGCCAGCTGGGGGGCGGGCCCCTGGGTACGGGCCTGATGTAACACAGTTTTGTCCGAAATCTAGCTTTTTTAAATACACACATAACATGGCGAAATGGCAATACTCCATACATATGTTGCCTAAAAATGTTCAGTATGTTTGCACGACTCCAACGTTATGAAAACCGACTGATAATTAGTATTGTGCTTACTTAAAACGCACTTGTAATTGCATGCCAATTTAACTTAGTTTTTGGCGTACGCTATGTTACTAGCGCACCGTTTTGCATATTTGCGGCACATATTAAACGATGGCAGATCGGAAATCAAATTATTTGATTTCCATAACGTTTGTTTTACGGGGACCAAAGACAACATAAAACGTGTTAATGAATTTAGCGTCGCTTGTTGTGCTCTTCAAAAAGACTTAAAACTAGCAAAATGTATATTGCAGCATTATCATGAGGTCCGTAGGATAAATAAAACCTTTCATCTTCAAATAGAAACAAACATATATATACATATTAAGTATTATGTAAATCTGTATTGTACCTTTTATACACTGTAAATGAATAAGAGTATATTTTAAATAATGAAAATATAAACCATAAAATGATCTATCTCGTTGATGAAACTTTAATGTTATATATTTAAATACAATAGGGAAATCGTTCGAATCGTAATAACATAAAGAGTTTAAATTGCATTTAATTACTTACACATTATATATTAATTTACTGCATTTTATATGTTTCAGCTTGTTCCTTCGAAGTCATGGTCTATGGAGGGATTTTGCGGTCTGAACCTTGTATTAATTTTATATAGTTGCTTACATGGTGTTTCTGCACTTGTTTAATGCGAGATTGTTGTGTGAAGTCTTATGATGACATTATGCAAGGTCTCATAACATCATGCGAATTTATTACTCCATTTATTGTTCACCGTTGCCATTATTTTAATCTTTAAATAAAATAAAAACATTGTAATCACGCATTGTATTTTATTTTAAATAAAGAAAACAATTTATTTCGTGGAGTGACGATAAGTGCCTATGCCGGCCGAGTATTTGAATTGACATAAAAAGTAGTCCGGCGACTATTGTGATAGCTTTTTAAATTTAGTGTTAAAAACAGGATGTATCGGTGGTTAAAAAAAACACATGAATATATTAAAAAAGTATCAATAATAAAAAATAAATAGCAACATCTGTGACATAGGTAATGACGTAAGCAAAATATACAATCATCGTGTTATTCTAATAGTATATAGTGGCACCTCTCTAGATTAAGTGCCAGCCAGTTTGGACATATGAGACACCTTTAAGGATGAACATCTTTAGTCCCTTTAAAAGTAACCTTTGTATTTCAGCTCTTTTCGTGATGACCATTGGTTTGCAAAGATTCAGTAGCCGTGTCTCAGTGTGTGTTGGCGGCATTCTGACTATTGTCGGGTACGCAATCACAGCCTTTGCTACTGACATTCGACTGTACTACTTTGCTCAGGGCATCCTATGCGGTAGGAAAACACAGTTTTGTACCGTTGTATTTCCGGCATGTTAAGTTAAGAATTAGTTGCACTTGTATCAATCACTTGATACAGCCTCGAATTTACTCATTAAAGCAGCAATGTGAACTAAGTTTGCTGTCTTTTAACCTGTGCAAAATGGCCATTAAGAACATGTGTATGGTTTTTGTTCGAATACTATTGACGAGGAACATATATCATGTATCTTTAAGTTATGTAGTAATGGTTGACAACTTTCGTTGATATGTATCATATGCAATTGATGTAAGGAAATATGTGACTATGGCCAACTTTTATCCTTTATTAATGACAACAACAAACAATAAGAATGTTAACTGTGCAAAGGAACTGCGCATTCTATATCGGAAATATGAACCAATATATTTAAATCAATTTTGTAATTAATAACTAAAGTGAGAAGACTATGTCTAACAGCTCCAAACTGTAAACCTGCCTCTTAAAACATTGATAAGAGCTGAAAACATAATTAATCGCTCGCCAGATTTGCATCATTCGACTGCGTTTCAAATAGGAACACAGATAACATATCGACACTCGAATCAAATTAATAATGTGTTACTTTCATTTTTTCAATAACAATATTACATGGTAGACATTNCCGCAGCACTTGTAATCGTCATTTCGAGATTGACACAGTCACAAAAGACCAAACAACACAGAGAGAAAGACATGGTGGAACTAGCACAAAAGACATCTAATGGAAAATAATTTCAGTGGAGAAATTTGGTTTATTTTTTTAATAATTTTTAATTTATTTGCAAATAAATAATTTTTTAAATAGATGTAAATACAATCAATAAATAAATAAATAAAAATTTAATAACAAAGTATTTTATGAGCACAACAGCTTTACAGATTCAGATCAAGGCTGTTCAAATATACCAACGAAGACAAAAGTGAAATAAGAAAATTGCTCACATATAGATACGGACCTTAAATAGCAATAGGATAGCCAACATGTTTCTGAGCATTCCACGTGTTTTTACATTCATTTTTATATAAATAGTGTGTAAGTTCGTGAGTGCACGAACATTTTGTTGAAACCTTCGTTGAATAACTATACATATCTTGAGTAGTTGTTTTAGTATTTTATAGAGAGTTAACAATTATATTCGTGAGCTCATTTGTGCGTTTTTATGTTTCAGAAAAAATATTGTATACAGTTAATTAACATGCGTGTTACTTATATTGTGTTTAACAATGTTGAAGTGATTAGACAAGTTTGAAGTATAAGTGGTATAATAAGCACAAAGTCCAATTGAAACGGCTGCAATAGCAATGAACAGGTGACACCATCCTTTGTCCACGAGCATACTGAATACAAATATAGAACAGAGAAACCCAAGCGGCAACATAATTGAGATATATTTGTTGTTGTTCCCCGGTTGGTTGAAAGAAAATGTAAGTGGATTTAATTGACATTTAACTGTTTAAAACATAAAAATAACAGTAAACAGTATCATTCATTTTCCTTACTGTGAAATGACGGCATCAGTTTGACGTCGTGACGTTGTTATGTATTAAAGTTATATGACTCACACACAATATAATACTAAGTTGCAGTTTTTACTGATAGTAAGTTCTGTAAATTTAAATGCATGTGTATTTCATGTTTGTGGGTTTCAATAATACGATTCATTATATCTATCGAGTCTGGAAGGATTTCTGACAGTAACAGAATTTATTGCTGTAGTTTTCCATTGTTTACATGAGTTTCATGAAAAGATTCATATTATATGATATATTCCAGATTTTTTTAAAAGAAATTTACAATATTACATTTAAAATTAGCTGTTTCATGATTCGTGAGTGCGCTTTTGTTAACGTTTCAAAACATGACTTATTTGCAACATTTAAATAGTGTTGTATTTACATTACTTTTTTGCAACATTTAAATAGTGTTGTATTTATCCATACGTCTTTGCAAAATAGGTTTTGTCGACTCAATTGAAATTATATTGGCTCATGGAAATGACAAGTTCTGTTCAATAAATANTAACAGAATTTATTGCTGTAGTTTTCCATTGTTTACATGAGTTTCATGAAAAGAAAAGCATTCATATTATAAGATATATTCCAGATTTTTTAAAGAGAAGTTTACAATATTACATTTAAATTCAGCTGTTTTCATGATTCGTGAGTGCGTTTTTGTTAACGTTTCAAAACATTACTTATTTGCAACATTTAAATAGTGTTGTATTTACATTACTTTTTTGCAACATTTAAATAGTGTTGTATTTATCCATACGTCTTTGCAAAATAGGTTTTGTCGACTCAATTGAAATTATATTGGCTCATGGAAATGACAAGTTCTGTTCAATAAATAAAATGCATTAACTATTGACATTCCATGTTGTTGTGTTTTTTTTTTAATTCTGTAATAAATATACAACATTTTTTCCAACTCTTTTCCATTACAAAACGTTTGCAACAGTCTCATTTAGTTAGAAAGTAATTTTATAATGACTAATATTTTAAATTGTAAGACTCAATTTCAATAAGCGAGTCAATAAAAAGTGGTTGTACATATTTCAATCGCCATATTTTTTCAACACTTTGTTTTGATTATCTGCTTCACATTTGGGTTTTCAACGCACAGGTGGTGAACATGCATCAATAAAACTATTCTAGTTTAACCACGGTTAATGGTCATCCTAGTCCCATACTTGACCAAGATCAAAATTTTAATTAGAATTACAATATTAAATATTAACACATGCTGACTGTGGTACTTAACATTAGTTATTCCTTACAATCAATCATAAGCTAATAGACACAAGAAATTTAAATACAAATAAGTAAATGTACAACATTACAACATGTTATTATAAAGCCTACCCATTATCTCCAATAAATGGTAGTACATGAAAATGAAAAATAACAAGAGATGTATTTGTCAGAAACACAATGCTTCCTACTGCGCCGCTTTGAAATAAAATTTCTTTTTATCATTTGGCAGGTAGAATTATCTCCCTTTAAAGCTTAATACTTCCCTTGGATTTTATTTTTTTACCTTTGACCTTGAAGGATGACCTTGACCTTTCACCACTCAAAATATGCAGCTCCATGAGATACACATGAATACCAAATATCAAGTTGCAATCTTCAATATTGCAAAAGTTATGACCAATGTTTAAGTTTTTGGACGAACGGACAGACAGACGGACAGACTGACGGACAGTTCTACTGCTATAAGTCACCCTACCGGGGGCATAAAAACATCTAAAATAATGAAGTATCGTTAACTGTCTTTTTAAAATAAAATTCAGCAAAAACAATTTAACCCATTTATGCCTAGTGGACTCTCTCATCCTTCAAAATTCGATCAATTTATTTCCAAAATATGGATGTCTAGTGTATTTATTTCTATATTTAGAATATTTCTTACAGAAATTCCTTTAAGCAAACAGCGCAGACCCTGATGAGACGCCGCATCATGCGGCGTCTCATCTGGGTCTACGCTGTTTGCCAAGGCCTTTTTTTCTAGACGCTAGGCATAAATGGGTTAATGCGGTAGATAAGCTTACAACACCAATACATACAATAGTAAAACACCTACCCTATACAATATTTTGCGCGTAGATCCTTTATAAGCGTAAACTTAATTGCTCTACTCAGTAAATTGCAACAAATGTATTCGTAAGCTCCGTAAGCGAATTATTAACGGATTTCTGGACTGTGAAACATGCATTTACGGAAAAGACAGGTTACTTATCCAAACATAAGAAAGTGATTCATAATATATTACCTCACTTATCACGGTTTGTGAATGGGTCTCTGAATAGTAGCACGTATAGTAACCATCAGCGTTTGAAATGTATGATTTAAAAAAGGGTACTTCTAAATACAGAATTAAATGCATCTTAAATTGCTGCTATATATNTTGTTTTACCACGGTGAATGGTCATCCGAGTCGCATATTTGATCAAGATCACAATTTTAATAAGAATTACAATATTAAATATTAACACATGCTGATTATGGTACTGTTTATTGGTGATTCATTACAATCAATCATAAGCTAATACACACAAGAAATTTAAATACAAATAAGTAAATTTACAATATTACAACATGTTATTATAAAGCCTACCCATTATCTCGAATAAATGGTAGTACATGAAAAAAAAAACATGTAAAATAACGTAGTATCGTTAACTGTTTTTGTTTTAACAAAATTCAGCAAAAACAATTTAAAGCGGTAGATAAGCTTACAACACCAACGCGTACAATAGTAAAACACCTACCATATAAAATAATTTGCACGTAGATCCTTTATAAGCGTAAACTAGTTGCTCTACGCACTTAATTTCAGCAAACGTATTCGTAAGCTCTGTAAGCGAATTATTCACGGTTGTCTTGACTGTGAAACATGCATTTACGGAAAAGACAGATAACTTATCCAAACATAAGAAAATGAATCATAATATACCCACTCGCCCATCACGATTTATTAATTTGTCTCTGAATAATTGCACTGATAGTAACAATGAGGACCATGATGACTCTTAATCGCTTGAAATGTATTATTTTAAAAGGGGTACAACTATATTCATAATTAATTCCATCTTAAATTGCTTTTATTTAGGTCATCAATGACAATTACTTTATGCATTTGAGAATCGGCCTTAGAAGTTGCATTTATAATCAGCAGATCCTTTACCGTCTTATTATAAAACAATAAACTTTTCAAATCCAGTGAATATATCATTCATCACTTTACGAATTTAATGATGTATTATACAATAAAATAGAGTTGAGTTAACTCATAAAGCATTCCTTAACACTCCGTTTATATTACAATTCGGATCATAAAGCACCATAAGTTCATCAATAAAATAAACATCGTATCGTATCTGAATATAATTTATAAGAATTTCAAAATGTCAAAATACGTGCATAAGCAAACGATAAATACACAGATATTTGCTGTTTGTTTACTCAACGCTATACATATGTAGTTCTCGTTTGGATTTCGTGTCATTTGCCACAGCCAACAATCTCGAATTAGGCGACACACTGAGAGCGGCCGGACAGGTCATCCCGATCTTGTTGGTGCCGACGACATTTCCATCGGGACTTATCTGAACAATGGACGATGTTTTCTCGCTACACACATAGATGCAGTCGTTGGACCCGACACTGACCCCTCGTGGATATTTCAGGTCTTCGTGTGTTATCTTGACAGGAGGATGTTTGCCTCTGATGTCATAGAAGATGACAACGTTGTTATACTTTTCTGTTATCACTAATGTTTGGTTAGTTTTCATGAACGCAATTTCGGCTTCGCCTCGTTTGTAAGCCCTCTCAGGCAGTCTGGGAACGAAATCCGTTTCGTTTCCGTTCATTGAAACCATGCGGATCGATCTTTTGTCTCCTTTCGCAATACAGCACATGGTTTCGTCGTTCATTTTTGTCGCATAGGTATATTGCGACGATACTTTGAGTGGTTGTTTCAAAGTGATGGTATTTTTGTCGCGAATCTGTAATATTTCAATTTTGTCACTTTCACTTGTGACGGCAGCCATGTCTTTTGAAATAACCGCTAAGCTTACAGGCTCGAAGTTGTTAAACATTAATGTTCCTTGTATTTCAAGTTGTGATGACAAAAGAACGGCCCTGCGATTCATTGAATCGATTGCAACTATTTGCATGTCGTTTACAAATTCCAACTTGCCATAACGTGGTTCGAGTTCGTCGTTTGGAGATATTTCCAATACCCGCCCCTCAATTTTTCTCAGCTTAATTTTCTTTTGCGGATACCGTTTAGCAAACATTAGGTCTCCAACGCTTCTTGTGTTGGTTATTGTTTCAACAGAATCGTTGAATTTGATTGACATTTCAACATCAAAATTTAACATTTTCTGCTCGGCGATACTATTCCTATACGATTGAAGCTTGTCTGCAAGTATCGGTAATAATTCATTTGAAGAAATTATTGTGCCTTTTCCCTTCAAAATCCGGGACGTCATATCGATATCGCCCTTGGCGTCATTGCACAACTTCCGTTTGGGTTTGGTTTCCTCTTTCAACTCATTTTCTATATCGTTTAGGGTACCTGTTACACGAAATCTCATTTCGTCAAACAGTTTTACAACGCATTCTTTCATGGACTCAATCTGTCCAGGAATTACCTTGGATTGTTCATTGATCTTTTCCATTCGTTTCTCGTACTGTTTATTCAATGCCGATGCGTCGGCAATTATTTCTTCCAAACATAATGCATACCCTTTGTCCAGAGGGAGTAATCTTTCATCACAATCTCTATGGCCTTGTGACACGCATTTTGAGCAACAGTTACACGTATGGTCAAGGCAAAACAACTGGAAAGCCATGGAGTGTTTTTCACATATCGCACCTCCGGTTTTCTTATTGGCAGTTTCCATGCGCGAAATTTCATGTTTTAATAAATCAGCCATTTTGTGGTTATCAACAACACATATCGAGCAAAGCTTTTTATTACAGTCTTTGCAGTAATATTTAACATCACGAAAACAACATTTACCCCTAACCGAATCACAATCGGAACCTTTTGCATGTTCGCCCATTGTTCTACTAGCTGCGCTTGACGCTCGCTTAAACTTTTGAAACATAAGTGTCTTCAACTTCAATATGCGATCTTTCTCGTTGTGAGAGCAAATTAAAATTTCATAGATCCGTGATAAACCTGTCATCCTATACGTCGTGTACCTTAACTAATCAATACTTTCAGTTCAATAAGCTCGAGCGACTGAATTGATTCATAAATTCTAATCAATAGATAACTTTCAGCGTGATAAAAGATGAATATTTGTACAAGGATCGGTTAAGAGATGTGTTAAGCTCAATATTGACGAAAATATGTATGAAATATCTTTATTGTTTGTGACACTTTAATCCCTTGCTTAATGGCATAACCTTCGTCAAATGCTAATATGTTTGATGTGATAACATTGTAAGAGTGGGAGAAGTTTATTGCAGAAAAAAATATTTGCGAAAGTTGATAAAACTGTGGAATACAAACACGGTTGAGTCGTTAATGCAGTATATCGAGTATGTCAGATATTGAATTCCAAGTATTATGACTATTCAGTGTTCACTGACGACAGTTCTGATTACTATTTTTACTTGAAGTGCCTCAATAAATGCCCTAGTGGGTCTTAACATTCCAAGTAGAAATGCATAAACTTATGCTAAACCCAGGAATCAATTGAACATATTGGGATTCAGGTGTTGAGATGTTATTTTCTTTGATGCACAGTTCATGGGCTTATTGTTTGTTGCAGTGAAGAACAAGTTTTCCCATGCATCCCCCAGACATACCCATAAGTAACACTGTGCTGGAGTGCGAGTTGTACTTGCTTGAAATAATGGTAATAAATATAAAATGAGTCTTGCTTTGGGAAAACGGGTTTTAATGCGTGTATGTAAAGTGTTGTCCAAGAGTAGTGTATGCAGGCTAAGCGCATGCTTATAAGGAACAACACTTTCCGCTTTTATGATACTTGTTAAAGGAAGTATCTTCTTAGCGAAAATCCAGTTTGGGCGGAAAGTATGGCCCCTGATAAGCCTGTGCGGACTGAACACTTAAGACACATGAATGAAGCCCTGTATTTTCCAGAACAAGGCTCAAATATATTGCATTAGTGTTCATTTTAAAGTTGCAGTTTCTGGAAAATAAAGTCTCACATTGTGTTCGTCACTGCATAGGAACAGCAAGATACATTTGTTGTTAGGGCTAAATTAAAGATTAAAGAACCCTTCAAAAATAAGTTTTTGTTGTGAAAACCATAACCTTTCACATACAACTGTTTTCTTTGAATATGGGAAAAATAATAATCACACATGTTATTTTCGTTTTCGGACAATTTTGCACCTTACATGTACCTCCCTGTAATTGGTAATCCATTTTTTCTTAGTTTTCGTTACTTAATTTGCACGTTCAATTCTAGATACAATGACGTCATGAGACGCAAATGGACTTTTATATTTGAAACACACACATTTATCTCCCCCTATCTGTTTGTTCCACTTGCAAGACTGGTGCCTGATTGTGTTCCACCCATATCGTCCACTGGTGCAGTATGTGTAAAACATCAGCTCTACAGATGGCATCATTCTGCCATTGGCCTGGTAAGACAGCTTCCTAGCATAGGCTGGAACCAGGTTCTAAATCGGCCTCTCTCTTGGAAAATGGGGCTTAATGCTTGTGCGTCGTAAAGTGTCATCCCAGATAAGCCTCTGCAGTCCTCACAGGCTCATCAGGGATGACACCCTCCGCTTTTATGGATTTTTTTGTTTAAAAGAAGTCTCTTAGAAAATTCATTCTAAGCGGAAATTGTCTTCCCTGATTAATCTGAAAAGACACTTTACGCACATGCATTAGGCCCTGTTTTCCGAAAGCGCAGCTAAAATATTTTACAGCAATTTCATTATTATCTGAGTAATCCATAAGCGAAAGCTTAGCAGATGACAGTGCTCTCTCATGGGCCTGTAAAAATGGCTTCCTTACATAAAATGGGACTTAATTCAAAGAGCGCCTCAGCGTAAAATAAATGTAAATATTCCCTCAACATCAACCAAAAGACCACTCCCCAAATAGTTTCAAATAGGTGAAATACGAACGATTTTGTTATTATTAATTATATAGTTTCTGTGCCACTGGTTGCATGTAAAGCTTCAGGATTAAATCAATTTTATAACCTGTATACAAAGTATAAAGTAAAGTAGGCCATTCAAACAAAACAATTGTATCATAGACATAATTAAATGCATTTTTTACAAGGAAATAGTTTTCCTTGCAATAAAATGTTGTTTTTTTCTCCATTTCAACGGATGCCCCTTTCAAAATCACTGTTTTACTGGAGCGTTAATACTTACCATTATACTACCATTTTTCATTGATTAGCAAAGTTGTTGTTTATTAAGAAATCTTATTCTTCATGTTAAGTGTTTGAAATACAGTGGTTTCATTCCAGGCGTATTGTAAACGATTCCCTGCGAACAGACGTCTGTTTATTGTACCCGCCGTACCTATTGTGTAAGTAGCATTCTAGTAGAAACGTCAATTTTATGTAAATGAAGCTTCAAAGACAGTAGACAAGCCATGTACAATTTTTGTTTAAGGTACTTAATTTGATTATATAGATCTACATGTATTTTATACAGAAGTAGTTTACTAGACCAACTATTCAAAGAAAAGGCTGGCTATGCTTCTTGTCCCGTTGTCCGCTCCTGAGTCCCAGGTAGTTTAATGATTTTGGTAACCTTTTTCTTAGGAATGGCTAGAATGATTTCTTTTCAAACTAAAAATATGTATTCTCTATATCGAAATGACCAAATGATTCAAAGCTGGTTACTGTACTTTGACATTTGTCAAAATTAGGCGCCATTTTAAACCTACACATTTGCATATTAACTATATAGGCAGGTTCACGTTTTTCGGTTTGCTAGTTTTTCATTAGTGGCTTGAACAATTTCATTCAATCTTTACACATTTATTCCCTATATTGAAATGACTCCAAAGATCATGTTTGGTAACTTGTGTTTAAAATTCGTTATAATAAAAGGTCTTTTTAAACTTTGAAAATTTACATGTAAGCTATATAAACAGTTTATGGCTCATCAAACATAGATATGTTCTCCAAAACATCAATTGTAGATACCTTGTACTAAGACCACCTCACTTTGGATTGTGTAAGGGATGGATGGGTTAAGGATCATGGCCACTGTTACTCGAATATCATAACGGATTCCACTAAATATCTTAATAGCAAATTGACTTATTGTGCATTTTAATACATTAATACATCAATTCAGGACCTAGCTTTGGATCGCATAAGAGTTGGGAGGGGTCTAGGTCATGCTTAGTTAAAATAGAAAAATTGTTTCTGCTCAATAGCTCAGGATGACAAGATAAAACTACATGTACTCTCATGCTACTACATGCATTTATGCATTCCATCAAAATGTCATTTGAGATTGCAGATGGGTACTACATTTTTTTGCTCAATAACTCAATCACAAGTTGAGCTAGTTAATTGAAATTGTGTAAATAATATGTCTTATATGCAGATCTAGCATGATATTGCATATTCGGTGTGTGGGGCCAATGTTAAATCACTGATAGCAGATATTGAAGACTTTTTCAACTCATTAATTTGGAAACCAATTGAGCAATTGTAATTAAACGTGACACATAGATTCATTATGTCCACGGAATACACATGTGATGGGTGCGATCAAAGTCAAGGTCACTGTTACTAAGTATAGAAAAATTGTTTCAGCTTAAGATCTTGGGAACTAATTGAGCTATTTTGATGCAAGCATGTGTACGTTGTTTTGACACAACGATGCTCATATATATTTTCAGCTGCATTGCACATAGCGTGCGTCATACAGCAGAAAGACTTAAAGCAGTGGTTCGCAGAGTTATCCGTGGACATAGATAAAATCCTGGAAATCACACGCCAGATTCTCCATCTCTATGATCTGTGGAAAAACTACGATGAGAAAAAGGAGATTGCCGCCGTCTTAAATAATATGCCACGGCCCAAAACAAGCCCATCACTGTAAGTAATAATAATTATGTTGCCGTCTGGAAAAATCCGACTGAATGCATGTGCGTAAAGTATCGTTCCAGAGTAGCACGTGCAGTCCGCACAGGCTAATCAGGGACAACACTTTCTGCTTTTGTTCTTTTTTTCCCTTAAAAGGAACTCTCTTCTTACCGAAAAAAAAACAGTTTTGGCGGACAGTGTCATCCCTGATTAGCCTGTGCTAATCTGGGACAAAAAAAAAACAATAAAACCCGCCGAGCATCCATTTTATAGGGAAGGCATTTGATCAAAAAGGTCGAAATTAAATATACAAATAAAAGAAAAAGGCTCGTCATCTGTGTAAATGTTCACTTATCTGAATCACGCCGGGTATGCGGATACTTTGATGGCGGATGGCACTTCAATGACAGATAACAACAAAAGCCACACGCGAGAGGTGAGTTCTTCAGCTTTTTTGCATTTATGTTCTGTTCATTTGGTTTTCAGACACGGAACATTGTTTGTGTGATTTATGATATAGCACTTTGTATTGCAAAGAAAGACATTCGCGGAAAAAACGGTGAATTATTAAAAAAAATACAATTCTATCGATAATCAGCATGAATTGGATGATCAGTACATATTTTAACAAAAAAAAAAACATACTTGGAAATAAATCAAGAACGTGCTTACTATTCGAAATAAACGACCAATATATAAATTAATGTTACAACATGTTAAATTTTAGTTAACTAACGTATTTGAGAAAATTCAAATGTTTGAAGAGTCGCATGCACATTTTGCATGGGCACTTCGTTTACCGATCATCTCAATGACAATGGCACTTTGATTCCCGATTACTGGACACTTTTTGTCCAGATATAACACACTCTTTTTAGTGAATCAAAAATGCAGAATTCGCTGTGAAATACTGTTATAGTAAGCAGGCTATAAAAAAATGTATGTACTTACGTAACTTAACAAGATTTTAAGACAATGCTGTAACGACACGTTTTGTAACGTCAACTGCCAAGTATCTATGATTATATGGGCGGTTCCAGGGCCACGGACCCGAATTTTAATAATTTGTTAGTGTTGTTTTGTCGTATTTGTTATCCCGTATGATATACGGAGATGAATAATTGCCTTAAAGAAAATAATTTATCTTCTAGCGATGTCTCATTGTTTTAGTTTTTTCCTATATGCCTGAACTTGCAATAACAACGACTTCAATATGGACACTATATGTTCAAGTTATACATTATGTTTAAGACAAACCCTACTTGTACTGATTAATGAAATAATTATAAAATTGTAAGATAGGGATTCACTATACATATAATATAATGCATAGGGCCACAATGGAAACAAGTATGTAAATATACAGCCGACCATATAATTGCGAATTACGTTACACGTGAATTCGAATTTAATGCTATATTTAAAATCTGATTTGAATGTAGCTGAATGCATTAAGTTTTGTAACGCTATTATAAATATATAACCAAACACATTTTGATTAAAAGTTCATATTAAGATGGTGCAAAAACACTGTGCATTGAAATCGAAGTCGCTGTACATCAAAGGCTTACCGGATGTACTCAAGAATGTTGTTCAGTCATCCCGAATATTGCAATATTGCAAACGCCCTGATACTTAATTGAAATGAGAATTTCAATGATTTTATCGTACACCTAATTATTTCACAAATTTATTCTGGTCGCTGTATATTTATCACCGTCACTGAGCCTCGTATGTATGAATTACTTTCAGCCAATCAGTGAATTACCCTGAAAAATATGGAAATCACCCGCTGATTCATGCACACATGGAAAATAATTTCAGCCAATCAGTAAATTAAATTGAGAAATATGGAAATCACCCGCCTAGTCAAACACGCATAATCAAAACTTGATTATTTCAAGTAAAAAATAAGACCAAAAAAGACAAATGATGGTAAACTTCTCCCATCCGTTTAACATACTAAGGCAAAGTAAGATAAGTTGGGATTTGTTGTTCAATGTTCAATGATGATTCATAGTAAGAAATCAAAACACATCAATGGAACTGATTGTGACAATTTATTCAAACAGGCAAATCATTTTAAAATCCATATCAAGTCATATACAATTATATCAAATTTTGTTTTTCCTAAAATGCTGTCATAAAGAAATCATGTTTGATGGATGTAATGTTCTTTATTGTTGTTTAGGGAATTTTATAGCAAAAGTATGGCCGAGTTCCTTGAGCAAGTGGTTCGTTTCAGTAATCTGGGTCTTTAAGATACAAAAAAAGCTTTCATTGAAATGCGCATTGTATAAAGCATGTGTTCGCATCCGTTACAATATATTATAATCAAAACCAGTAAGCCTTAATTTCTGAAGAAAGGAAACCTAAATGTGTACAAACTTTCTTCCAGATGGATCAGTAGAAATGGCAATTTCTATATGATTTGCCTATAAACATGACTCATTTAAAAGGAAGTGCGTTACCTTAATTTCAAAACGCCTTTATTATTTCTAACTCATTCGATACACCAGGTGAATTGTAAACAGAAAAACACGCAAACGGATATGAAGCATAACATTTCTATTTACGAAAGAAAAGGTCGCTGTACGTGCCGAGTTGCCTCGTTTGTAAAACATGCCTGTGTTATTAAAGTACAAATGCCACGTTGCCAATCTAGTGAAATAAAAACCAGTTTATTACAAAAATCTCTAACCGAGAATTCGTATTTTTAAAAATATATAATATTTTGATAATTTAATATTATGTCAAGGCAATTGGTTATTTGACTTAAGTCATGGTAATATTTCTGGAGTTTCAATGTTCATGTATATGTAAATATATTTTGACAACCGCGAAACTGCCCATTCAAACAAAATTCACAAACATAACACAGCACCTGTGTATATTTCAAATGAAGAGAGTAATCGAGGGTCATTGGATGTCGTCAATATCCGTTAAAAGTGTTCATTGTTAAATAAAAGCAAAAATCACTGTAACATTTTTTGTATTTCTTTTCATCAGATGTATAACATAATTTATGATCACTTACAAAATTATACATATTGCGGTAAGGCATCGAATAGTTTTAAAATGACAAGACATTTGCGTAATTTTCTTTAATATATGTAAACATTTAGTTTGAGAAACTAAAGGTTAATTGCTCATCATCAGCATGTTCTCACCCTTTCATAATGTTCTCTCTAATTCTGTTTCAAATGCAAAATGTTGTGTAAGGTATAAAGATTTATAATAATGTTAAAAAAGAACAACGCACTAAAATCATAATTTGGCCATTCCATGCCAAAACAGGGAATATTGAAATCTGTCTAAAGTGCCGTCCAGGATTAGCCTTCGAACAGGCTAATCCGGAACGCCACATTCCACTTCCAATGCAGTTTCGTTAAGAACATACCTTCTTGAAACGAAAAATACCATTAAGACGGAAGATGGCGCCCCGGATTAGCCTGTTCTTACTGCACAGGCTGATCCGGGACGGCACTTTACGTATAGATTTACGCAGAGATATCCGGTTATCTCATGGAGCGGCCCATATACATAATAAACATAACACACATAGAGCATTTCTATATTGCGTACAACATCTTAAACTAAAAGAACAAGTACTTTGAAATTCAGAGTAGCACACCGAAGGGTAAACGTAACTCTAAATGAACTTTATATATACTTACATTCTTCTTGTGTGGTTTAACGCGACATTCAGATTTATTACTATAATGTTTGCATGTCATGTGTGGTTTTGCATCGAATGAACAGAGTACGTAGCCATACCTAATATGGCGAAGCCATGAGTTAAAGTATTGCGTTTGACAATCAAGAGATGAACAAAAAGGATCTTAAATGTTCATATTTTATATTGTGAAGCCTACACAAAGGTAAAACTTAAATTATCGTACAATAACCTGCTGATAATCCTAAGTACACACAATGTAATCCGTCGAAAAAATCTAAATGTTAGACAGTCACATTTTACCGACAATGTTAGACAGCATGCTGGTTGTTTTGAATTAGATAATATTTCAAAAGCATTTTGATTAATTTTCGGACCATCTGTGGCTAATAACGATCATCTCGGTTAGGCTGTTCAACATTACTTCAGTCTAGATGGTCTCAATTTGTATGCAGCTTCAAATGTATTTGTATCGCCTTTTACATAGTCATTCGGGTAGGTCTTTTAGCACAAGGCGTCGATGTGCTGGTATTTTCGAATTTATCTCTTGAGTGATACTTTATATTTTCAAAATATTTGGTAAGAAAAGCCATAATATACATAAATGCATTTCAGGTAGAAGATAAAACTCGGTGATCAGAGTGCCCAATTTGTTGAAAGTCTCCGTAATCCGAAGTGCCCTTTATCGGTAATCAAAGTGCATGTAACTGTATGTATACCACCTATTAAAACATGCTCTATCTTTGTTTATATTTCATTGAATACTCTCAAAATTTCAGTATTTGAATCACAGTGATTACTCTACATGCTGGAATAGAAACAATTTCTTGAAATATGTCTAAGTAGTTTTATTTTGTTAAAATCTTTACTGTTCATCAAGTTTATGCTGTTTTCCGACCGAATTTTCTATTTTTGGGGCAAAAAAGTACCATTCTTCCGTGAAATTTTGTCTTCCCAATACAAAAGGATACACCATTTATCAACTCGACGATGTGTCCTGTCTTAAAAACTAATCTTTAGGATATAACTTTAAAAAAAAATGTGGAACTTACCTCTCGCGCGTGACGTTTGTTGTTTTCTGTTATCGAAGTGCAATCGGTCATCACAGTATCCGCATACCCGGCGTGTGAATAGAATATCGATTTCTTTACATGTTAAATTATATAATTTTCAACTGTATTTTGTGTTCTTCGACGATAGAAAGTTAAGTATAAGCTGTCATGAAAATACAATACGAATGAACAAATGTGTGTTATTATCTTATGTGTTGTTGTTGTTGTTTCAGACCTCCACAGTCATCAAATCAGGACAACCAGCAACAATAGCAGTGACTTGGCAAATAACTTATTATGTATAATGAAGACGCAATCTGTGAAAACTGGACTTAATCGAATGTACATTGGCTTTAAGTCCCGTCCCTGATTAGCCTGTGCAGACTGCGCTTTCCGCCTTAATGGATTATCGTTAAGAAGAGACTGCCTGTGAAACAGGAATTACAATAAAAGCGGAAAGTGTCGTCCCTGTTTAGCCTGTGTGGACTGCAAAGGCTAATCTGGGACGATACTTTACGCACATGCAGTAAGCCCAGTTTTCCCAGAATAAGCCTCAGTGTATTACAGCAACTTGGCCGGAACTGTCAACCAGACTACAAAACGAGTATGTGTTTTGATACTCGGCAGTACTAACGTTGACATTGAGGTCTTAATATTCACATGTACGACCATGGTGTTGAAAACCACACATCTTGGTTGATGCAGACTTCGGTTATCTAGAAGCATTGACGCATGAGTGTATGGAAGAAGTTTGACTGGAGTTTGAATGAAACACGATTCATTGCGGGCAAATCATGTGGGGCAGATGTAGCTCTCTGTAGTTCAGTTTAATTTGGCTTTGAAAGCTTTGCAAAATCATAAATGCAGGACAATGAGTGTCGGACAGATCACTTGTGCAGTTCTATACCAATGAGTGGGTGTGATTGTTTGTGTTATGAGATGATGACGTATCCGTATGCTGGTTAAATGTTTTGCTATCATTATTATGATTTTTGGGTGCTAAAGAATGTGTTCTTTTTGCCATAAACATGTTATTGTAAATCAAATCCACATATTTTGGTAAAAACAGAAAATGTGGCTCTGAACGAATTAAGGACATACATTTTCAGATCAAACTTCATTTAAGTGCTGTTAAGTGGAAGTGCCAGAGTTCAGGTCCAGCCTTTTTTTTCATTATGTCAGTCGTTCCATCCGTATAAGGGAAACCCAAAAAGACATGTTTTGTCAGTTATTCTTCCTACAAAGCTTTGATAACTGGATGATGTCTTTTAACACTTTTAACATTTTAAACACACTCACATCACCTGACCTCATTCTGACCTTCACATTGACCTACTTCTTGACTTATTCAAAAGGTCCAAATTATTGGTTACGGGTAACCTAAGATGAAGACTTTTGTCGAATGTTAATACCGCTTGCTACAAGGTTCTGATACTTGCATGAATGTTAAATATAAACACTATTAACACACCCACATCACCTGACATCATTAACCTTGACATTTGCTCACTTCTGGACTAGACTAGTTCAGAAGATCCAAAGTCTTGNTGGTTCCGGGCTCGAGATCCACGAGGACGGCACGTGGTACGTACTTGCCTCCTGTGGCCTCATTGTAGTAGACGTTAATTCTCTCGAGCTGGAGGTCGGAGTCTCCGTGGTAGGTCCCGGTGGGGTCGACTCCGTGCTCGTCGGAGATCACCTCCCAGAACTGGAAGTAGAAGAAAAAAGAAAATCAGTTTTTTAGTTTATGAAAATAGCTTTCACCATTTATTTTTTCGAATGTCGGAAGGTTGAATCTGAGCAAACACAGGTCAAAGTTTCAAATGTTCATGCAAAACTGAGGCGGGAACTGACTGTGATCCGATATGCACTTCTGCTTTCTTATAGAGGATTTAAACATCTACAAAAAATATGAAAGCGATTGGGCTCTTGAGACTTTTGGCATATACCTCTAAATGACCTACGCATTTAGTGTTTTCATCCACTTATTTAACCAAATGCACAAGAAGGCCTACCGGTATTTCATATAACAATACCCCCAGAAGGCCTACCAATTCACATGTAAGCCATATTAATGCATAATCGTGATTAAAAGCTCCGTTTTATAGACATCCTTTTCGTGTACATGTAAATCCGCAGACGGTTTTATGGTAAGCTTTTATTGACCGCTTAGCAACGGTTGCTATGAACGCTTTTACAGCACGCGACAATAGCGGATGGAGAGTTTAATTCGGACAAAATAGTTTAAATCAATAAACCTTCTATTGTTGAAAACAATCGTTAACGTATTGCAATTTATTTCAAAAGGATTAAGTACGTTATGGGTTTAACCTTCTGTTCATTCATTTCTTTTAAGAGCGCATAAATAATTGATAATAAAATGTACTCGAAACTAGAAAGGAAGCGGACAATACAACGAGCGAGGCCTGGTATTGTAATGCGCATGGGGGTTAGAGGGTTAGGGTAAGGGTTAGGGGTCGGGTTTAGGGTTAGCCTTAACCCTAACCCTAACCTGGCACCTAACCCTTACCCTAACCCAGGGTAATCTCCCCTATACCAGGCCTCGCTCGTTGTAGTTATCCGCTTCCCAAGCCAAATAAAAAAGGCCAGTTTACAAATCTAAACCCAACGAAGAGTTTAAAAGGGCAAAGAACACGTTTTCAAACTCTGGACTTCAAAACAAAATTATCACTCGAGGTCCGCAGTATTTGAGATAAAATAAAATAAAAACTTTTTAATCTCGTGTTATCGGCCCCAATATCTCATATCTCATATTCGTATCTCGAAAACAGCAATACAATAAAGTATGGGTTGCAAAATAAAATAACTGCATATAGTACTGCGTGTAAGAGCGTTATCGCTTTACCGATCTTTCGACAAGGGTAACCTTTATATAATTATTATCTCACAGCCATAACATTCCATTAATCACCCTCAATTTTAAAATAGCATAATATAAAATACTTATAATTATTAAAATCTAAAATAATTAAATAGAAAGTGTATAATCTTAAATAGAAAATGTAGCATCACGTAAAAGGTTTAAGCGCGCATATGTTATGTTAATACGTTAAACAAAACCGTATCCAATGACTTGCGTAACTATGGAGGAGATCGGTTTAAGTAGAGGTTATTGACTGTTTCAATTTATTATTTAGCGGACTTTCACACGCATGTTTCGGAGTTCGAACAGTGCTTTATTGATCTGCATTATATAATTTCCCAAGTGAGTCATTTACCTAGCCTTTGTATCGGCTAACACAGAAGTGGAATGTATATACCTGACTTACAATTCAAATAGATATGTAAAGCATGTAGAGCGAAAGATAAAAAAAAATCAACACATGCACATGGTATAACAATCAGTTATTTAACAAGCAAGCTCGAATTCGTTAACTTATATTTAAAACCAACGTTAACTGCGTTTGGCATGTACACATTTATGAAGTATATGTCAAAGTGATATAATTTATTGTTCAACCTTCTTAACATACGAGCGTATAAAATATATGTCAGTGGAACAGCTGGTGTTCTATGATCTGTACAGTGAAAAGAACAAAGACGAGAAACACTCGAAGTTGAAAATGAAAGAGCGTAGAATTTCAACAATGCACAAAATCACTGTTTCATGTTCCTACGCTTACAGTTAGTCATGTATAATGTATTGTAACGATAAGCGCTGTTATACAGTGATATGTGTACATGTTAGATAAACAATATCGCCAAACGAACATATCAGACTAACAATCGTAAAGCTAGTTTGTTGTACATATATATGTGACAAGAACGGTATCACGAATTGTTTGGCTATACATGAATAACTAAAATTTACCGTAAAAGGAAATACAAAAAGAAATTTATGAGTTCGCTAAGAGAAGTAATGTTTATTGTATAAGTAAATAAGTTATAAATATGACATTTGTTCATAGTTTAAACGCTTTGCATTGTGACTATTTTCTTATGTCCAAAGAACAGCAATTCTAAAAAATCTGAGTGTAAATTATAAAATGTCGATTGTTTTCTATATAGAAAAGACTATGCGTGGTCTTTTGCCTAATGCACTTGCTTGACCTGACTAGATTGTACGTCAAAACGTTAGCAGATGACACAATCGCAAGCATTTATTATACAAAGCAGAACAACAGTTACTTGTGTGAGAACACATAAACAAAGCATGAACACCAGTAACTTATGGACACCATGTAACTTATGAACACCAGTAACTTTTGGAAGAACACATAAAAACTGCAGACGTCAACTTACTTTGGCCCCGATCTGGTTTCCGCACTGACCGGCCTGCATGTGCACGATTTCACGCATGTTGGCGGTTAATTGAGATTGTTGAGCACAATAAAAAACTATAATAAATGCTACACCGCGGTATTAATGCTCTGTCTACGGTTTGCCCACCGTGCTTCCGGGTTATATACTAGTTTGACCGCATAACGCACTTCCGGTCGCTACATCCGCCTTTTGTTAATCGGTGCGGGTATTAAAAATATCGAAATACAATGTATATGATCACATTTAACGCTAATATTGCTTACTTATTTCCCGAATAATAATTAAATGTAGTTATTTTTACAAAAAAATAATACTTATTATGGACTACAGACAGTTGGTTATCAGGACTTCTTTAAACGGTTACTTACTCATACGGACTATTTTCTTAACATTTTGTTGATATCCGTCTCCATAGGAAACTTTGATCGTGTTTAGGCAATATTGACCGATTAGCTTGATAAATTAGCGGTTATAACTTTTGTTTTCGCAAACAAACTTGTTTCGAATGAAAGGTCACACAATATACTACCTATTCGCGTAATCCGATTTTTAATTGAACTGTTTTCAATACATATCGATAGTATTGACATTTTGAATGAAAGCCGTAATTAAAAAGCCGCTTTAATGGTTTTTCATTGAAAATCAATGCACATGCACACACTTTAATTTAAAATGTGTATTTGTCACTTCGTTAAAGAATAATAAATCGGCAAGATAACGTGTCGGATCATAACTTTGAAAGTATATGATTAACTCGGATGTAACAGAGGCAATAAGCTTACAAGTCTGTTGTTGAAATACATTGAACTTCTTTCTGGGAAAACGGCGCTTAAAACATGTGTGTAAAGTTTGCGCACATGCTAATCAATGACGACACTGTCCGCCTAAACTGGATTTTCGTCAAGAAGAGTCTTCCTTTAAACGAAAAATACAATTAAAGCGAAAAGTGTCGTCCCTGATTACGGTAGCCTGTGCGAACTTTACAGGCTTATCTGAGACGACACTTTACGCACATGCATTAAATCCCCTTTTCCCAGAGCGCGGCTTATATCGATAGTGTGGGCATTTCGAATGAATGTTGGAATTAAAAGCGAGCTTTTATTGCTATTCTGTTAACCCATTTATGCCTAGCGTCTAGAAAAAAAGGCATGATGCGGCGTCTCATCAGGGCCTGCGCTGTTTGCTTAAAGGAATTTCTGTAAGAAATATTGTAAATATAGAAATAAATATACGAGACATCCCTAATTTTGGAAATAAATTGATCCAATTTAGATGGATAGGAGAGTCCACTAGGCATAAATGGGTTAAACTACATGTACAGGCCTAAACTTTAATTAAACAAGTGTATTTATCACTTTAATAAAGAATAATAATCGACAATATAACTTTTCGATAAATAACTTTGAAGGTGTGTTATTAACTCGGACGTATAACATATTTGTTGGAGAATTTTTTATCTGTGTGTGTTTTTTCTTCCTTTTTATGTTTTATTGATTGTAAGTGACTATTTAAAATGTAGCAGTGCATTTATATTACATTACATAAAGTGCGGCTGGCTTATATTAATCAAGATGTTGTGATAATTTGTTTATCTGTGTCGGTCGCAAATTTCGTCAGACAATTTACATGTACATGAAAGTTAGTGACATTTACACATTTAAAATGGCGTGGTCAACAATTGATTACTTTTGTAATGGAGGCATTAATCGTGCATGTATGTTTGAACAGTGAACTGAGTCGCGCTCTGTGAAAATGGGGCTTAATACGTGTGCGTAAAGTGTCGCCCCAGATAAGCCTATGCAGTCCGCACAAGCTATTCAGGGATGACACCTGTCGCCTTAACATGATTTTTGCTTAGAATGGGCTTCATTTAAAAGGAAAATACTTTACAAGCGGAAAGTGTCGTCCTTGCACATATATTAAGCCCCGTTTTCCCACCGCGATGATATTGATGGAGACCAATCCTCAGATGCACGATAAGTGAAACGTTATTTTACATTGGGTTGTGTGGGACAACTATTACATCCACACCCCGTTATCTTTCTCGAAAATATAAAGCACATTCTCCGCAAATATAAAGCACAAATTAGAATAATAATCAAAAGTGATAATCGCTGATCCCTACGTGTAGAGAAATTGCACGAAACGGTGTGCAGTGCAAAAAAGTAAATAACTGGGTTATTCATAATTTACAGTTCACATTAAAATAACATATTTTTGTATTAAAATTAATTACATTTCCAATAAAACAACACATTGATGCTCGGAGGCTTTATATTAACCCTTTGCATGGTGGGATATTTGTCGTCTGCTAAAATGTCGTCTGCTGAATTTCAAAAATTAGCATTTTCTTCGACTTTTTTTTCAAAGAATACTATCATAATAGCAAACAGTTTGGATCCTGATGAGACGCCACGTTCTGTGGCGTCTCATCTGGATCCAAACTGTTTGCAAAGGCCTTTAAAATTCGGTTCCAGCGCTTAAAGGGTTAAATGACGCCTTCATGATTGAATGTCTGCGCAGCAGATTGACTCCATGTCGTTGTTTATTGACCGATGAACAATGCTTATTACACGTGTTTCCTTAGTTGAATTAAACGCCGTTTTCAACAGTTTTTCAATTATAAAAGTATTTCATAGTTTGATTGTTGATAGTTTTTTTCACAAGTTCCAAAAGGTCAAAAGACCCATGAGGGCAACATATTTACAAGCATCAAATGGCAAGACAGCGCACACAAAGTATATGATAATGAACATATATGTGAAGATAGTGAAAAAAGAGAAAACAAAAACAAAAACGTTACAATATATGAGAGCAGGATGAAAAAAGGTAGATATAAACTTATAAGTAAAAAAAGTGGAGATCTTTTACAACAAACTTATTAAACATGTTATTGATAGCTTGATAGTTTGTTTTCACAAGTTCAAAATGGTCAAAAGAACCATGATGACAACATATTTACAAACAAAAATTACAAAACAGCGCATACAAAGTATATGATAATAAAAATATAGGTGGAGAAAGTGCAAAAGACGTTTCAATATATAAAAAACAGGATGACAAAAGTTAGATAATAACTTATAAGTAGAAAGTGGAGATATTTTACAACAAACTTATTAAACAGATAAACATGTGTAAAAAGTGTATCCGTAGTATGTGATTGAGCATGTTATTGATATAAGTACTGTTTTCTCAACTCAAAAGAATAGAATACATAAGTGCCAAAGTTTCTAAGTACTTTTCTGTTTGTTGTTTGAAGTAATTGTATGAACTTATGCATGCTTGGTCTTGTGCGAAAAAACTTTTGTATATATTCATCTCGTAAATCTTTATATAAATCATTTCATATTTCAAATATAGAATCTATCGTGCAAATCGCATTCCATTCTAAAATGGTATTCATCTTCAAGTTTATCACAGAAGAAGCATGTTCTATTTTCAACTGGTGTAACTACTGGTTTACTCCATCGACCTGATTCAATATGTTATCTATGTGATGACACACGTAATTTTGTTATACAAATGCGATTTTTTTAATGTTAATAATGTTAAGGTATTCTTGGAATTCAAAAGATTTAATGTTATTATAAAATAGGGCCCTACTGGAGTCACTTAATCGACTTGACCAGTTTTGCACAAACGTGTCTTTAAGACGCTGATTGACTGTCGACAAGAAGAGTTTTACATTTCAGACGCCCTGCATTATCCAGACATCCTGAAATCCCAGGGAGCACAATAGCGCTTTAACTTGTGAGCACCAATTTGTCTTGTTTTGGTTATTTTCAAAGTCGTTATTCAGCAAATTGTAAACTTTTTTGACAAATTAGTTTTCATTGCATTGCAATAGTTTTATCCAGTATTTGATAACGTTAAATGTCTAGTATTCTGAATGGAAACCCTCCCCAGCTCACCATATACAAAATCATTCTACGTACTTCTCTTAACGCATAGACTGTTTTAATATCATATTTTAAGCAACAAGGGGGAACTGAAAAAAACGTTTATATGTTTATTTTATTGAGTGAGAATGTTGCGTACATCGGTTAAACAGTGGAATGCTTGATTAACCCATTTATGCCTAGTGGACTCTCCCATCCTTCTTAATTGGATCAATGTATTTCCAAAATTAGACATGTCAAGTACATTTATTTCTATATTTAGAATATTTCTTACAGAAATTCCTTTAAGCAAACAGCGCAGACCCTGATGAGATGCCACATCATGCGGCGTCTCATCTGGGTCTACGCTGTTTGCCAAGGCCTTTTTTTTAGACGCTAAGCATAAATGGGTTAATTGTTGGCCGTATATATCGATGCTCTACTCTACTGGTACCGATCTGTTTTCATAGACCAATATCGATCGAGTACTTTCGATTCACTCTGGATCAGCAAGTAGTTGTAATAATAGTACACTGATAACAAGAAAATATCTTTAAAAGGGATATTCGGCGTTTATCCTGACTTTGAAATAAAGGTAGAAAATTTACTTTTATTAGTTATTTTATTAAAAACAAAGATTAAGTAATGGCGTGTTCTTTATTTCACTTAATAGTCGCATATCCACCGCATGAAATGTTTGTCATGAAGTGCACGTATATTTAACCGCATAATAGTATTCGTAGATACAAGTTTTACCACGTGTGATCACATCATGTGTGTCCTCACGTGGATTATTATGAATTTATTTCTTCGTCATCGAAAAATTTAAATATTTGATTAAGACGCAGTTTTCCTACCACACATTCAAAAACAGTTATATTCGCGTCATGCAAAACTGGTCTTATGGCAAATGAGGCCAGAGTAGCACAAGGGTTTCGTGGTGTCTCCTGAGTATCCTCCTCAGTTTGCATATTCTGACTAGACTGCGCTGATTCGAAGGCTGGAGTGGCGCTACTTTTGCAGCAAAAGGCATAAGTCCCGTTTTCGCATGACGCGGGTTTTTACAAATCCAATTGCGTCTTGTAAATGGAATATCAAACCACGATAATTTCCGATAGAAAATTTACACTGTGTTATTTATAGAAAACTGGCAAATGCCGGTAGCCTAGTCTGGCTTGCAGGAAAGATTTTCAGACAGACTGACCGCGTACGTACGTTACACATGTGTGGCTCTATAATTACACGATTTTCCTTTTATCATGGACACTATACTATTTCGGTAGTTTGTCTCAAAATGCAATACAAATTGCATTTACCGATAGGTTTTCATTCATTTCTTCCCCTGAAATTCGTGGTATTTGATATATTAAAAGCAATACTGTGTTATTAACATAAGGCGTTTATTAATAGTACATTCAGTCTTCCCCTGACGATTTACTGACCCAGCATTGACCTTGAAAGTCTTGGGGATGGAATTTACCGGAGCTGGGCCAACATGAACATGCAGCGAGAAGTCCGCATTTCCCTACAATGATTAGTGTTACATCCTATACTACAAAGAAGCGGTGATGTTCCTGGGATGATGCTCAAATCAGCAAAAGGAATGAATGGAGTGTATTCATTCGGGTATGCTGGCTTTATGTAAAGGTCATTTTAGGTGAAAAGCTGGATTAAAAAGATACGCCGAAAAAAAAGACAGACTTACGTCTATTATGACTCCAGTAAACCTCTTTACTTATGCACAGAGGGGATGTATGTTATACATTTGGGTAGTGGAGCTGCAGTGCTCAAGTGGGCGAAAATCTTTTTGTTCGTAACTAATTCTGGTCATAAATATTTCCGACAAGCAATTTATCACCTTTTAAGCTCTAACATTTTATAAAATCAAGGATGTTTAAACAGAACCATATGAGTCGCGTCATGCGAAAATGGGTCTTTTGCCGTATGCGGTCAGTGTTGTCAAGAGCTACACTGTTCGTTGTAGATAGTCAAAACACAACAACACACATTTCAAAGGACTATAAAATGTAGTTTATTTCGATTTCTGAAAAATAATAACAGCAAAATACAACATTAGAAAATACAGGGCGTAATAAAAAAACAAACACACCACGCACACAGCATATTTGTATTTCAAAAGTTGTATAGCCTAGTGCCATAATTATTTCTTTGAAATGCTGTTTATAAAACATTTCCAAGTGAATAACGCTACACGTACCAAGAGAACAACTCGGTTTTTGTTTGTAATTTTTATATTTGAGAGACAACTCAATGTTGGTTCCATGACTATGCACAAAATTTGCTCAGTATTGCATGTGTTCAAACTAAATTACATAGTTTTTTGATGCACATAACACCGATTCAAACTCAAACTTGATATTATTAAATATAACCAGTGTGGCCAAGTTTCATCAGGATTGAGTCATACATTTGCAATCTAATGAGGTAACAAGGTTTACAAAGATTTAAACTGGTAACCTAGCTTTTGGATGCCTGTGAAACAAATTCAAACTCTGCCTAAACAGTGTCCATATACAGAATTGACCTGGTGACCTAGTTATGGGACGCACATGACCCAGATTTAAACTTCGTCTTGATATTGTCAAAATAAACATTCTGACAAAGTTTCATCAAGATTTAGTCATAAATGTGGCCTCTAGAGTGATAACAATGTTTTTCTAATATTTGACCTGGTGACCTAGTTTTTTGAAGCAATAACCGAGATTTCAATTTGGCCTAGATATTGTCAAAATAAACATTCTGACACAGTTTCACCGAGATTTTGTCATAAATGTGGCCTCTAAAGTAATAACAATGGTTTTCTAAGATTTGACCTGGTGACCTAGTTTTTGGGATGCACACGACCCAAATTCAAACTTGGCCTAGATATTGTCAAAATAAACATTCAGACGAAGTTTCATCAAGATTGAGCCATAAATGTTTGCCTCTACAGTGATAACAACGTTTTTTTTTTTAAAGATTTGACCTGGTGACCTAGTTTTTGAGTGCAAATAACCCAGATTAAAATTTGGCCTAAATATTGTCAAGATATACATTCTGATCAAGTTCACCAATATTGAGTCATTAATGTGGCCTCTAGAGTGATAACAAGAGTTTTCTACGCTTTGACCTGGTGACCTTGTCTTTGAATGTTCATGACCCAGATGCGACAAAGCCTAGATATTGTCAAGATAAACATTCAAGTTCAATCAAGATTGTGTCCTCTCGTGCAATAACGAAAAAAGAGTTGCCGACAAACGGCGCAGCACACAATAAGGGCAGCTAAAAATATCACATAACTTTCTTAAATAACTGTCCTAAATAAACTTATTTTTAAAGTTTTTTTATGCCCTAAATTAACCACAGTAAAAAAAGAAAGTTGTGTTGACAACTGCCAAACACAAAGCAAAGTGCCTTTAACAAAAGTAATTATCAACAGCTACTANTTGTCATAAGCGCTGTGTTATTGTCATAACAGCTGTGTAATTATCATAAGTGCTGTGTTATTGTCATAACAGCTGTGTTATTGTCATAACAGCTGTGTTATTGTTATAACAGCTGTGTTATTGTCATAAGTGATGTGTTATTTCTATGTGCTATACTATTTCGATAATTTGTCTCAAAAGGCAATACAAATTGCATTTACCGATAGGTTTTCATTCATTTCTTCCCCTGAAATTCGTGTTATTTGATATATTGAAAGCAATACTGTGTTATTAACATAAGGCGTTTATTAATAGTACATTCAGTCTTCCCCTGACGATTTACTGACCCAGCATTGACCTTGAAAGTCTTGGGGATGGAATTTACCGGAACTGGGCCAACATGAACATGCAGCGAGAAGTCCGCATTTCCCTACAATGATTAGTGTTACATCCTATACTACAAAGAAGCGGTGATGTTCCTGGGATGATGCTCAAATCAGCAAAAGGAATGAATGGAGTGTATTCATTCGGGTATGCTGGCTTTATGTAAAGGTACTTTTAGGTGAAAAGCTGGATTAAAAAGATACGCCGAAAAAAAAGACAGACTTACGTCTATTATGACTCCAGTAAACCTCTTTACTTATGCACAGAGGGGATGTATGTTATACATTTGGGTAGTGGAGCTGCAGTGATCAAGTGGGCGAAAATCTTATTGTTCGTAACTAATTCTGGTCATAACTATTTCCGACAAGCAATTTATCACCTTTTAAGCTCGAACATTTTATAAAATCAAGGATGTTTAAACAGAACCATATGAATCGCGTCATGCGAAAATGGGTCTTATGCCGTATGCGGTCAGTGTTGTCAAGAGCTACACTGTTCGTTGTAGAAAGTCAAAACACAACAACACACATTTCAAAGGACTATAAAATGTAGTTTATTTCGATTTCTGAAAAATAATAACAGCAAAATACAACATTAGAAAATACAGGGCGTAAAAAAAAAACAAACACACAACGCACACAGCGTATTTGTATTTCAAAAGTTGTATAGCCTAGTGCCATAATTATTTCTTTGAGATGCTGTTTATAAAACATTTCCAAGTGAATAACGCTACACGTATGAAGAGAACAATTCGGTTTTTGTTTGTAATTTTTATATTTGAGAGACAACTCAATGATGGNTTGTATAGCCTAGTGCCATAATTATTTCTTTGAAATGCTGTTTATAAAACATTTCCAAGTGAATAACGCTACACGTACCAAGAGAACAACTCGGTTTTTGTTTGTAATTTTTATATTTGAGAGACAACTCAATGTTGGTTCCATGACTATGCACAAAATTTGCTCAGTATTGCATGTGTTCAAACTAAATTACATAGTTTTTTGATGCACATAACACCGATTCAAACTCAAACTTGATATTATTAAATATAACCAGTGTGGCCAAGTTTCATCAGGATTGAGTCATACATTTGCAATCTAATGAGGTAACAAGGTTTACAAAGATTTAAACTGGTAACCTAGCTTTTGGATGCCTGTGAAACAAATTCAAACTCTGCCTAAACAGTGTCCATATACAGAATTGACCTGGTGACCTAGTTATGGGACGCACATGACCCAGATTTAAACTTCGTCTTGATATTGTCAAAATAAACATTCTGACAAAGTTTCATCAAGATTTAGTCATAAATGTGGCCTCTAGAGTGATAACAATGTTTTTCTAATATTTGACCTGGTGACCTAGTTTTTTGAAGCAATAACCGAGATTTCAATTTGGCCTAGATATTGTCAAAATAAACATTCTGACACAGTTTCACCGAGATTTTGTCATAAATGTGGCCTCTAAAGTAATAACAATGGTTTTCTAAGATTTGACCTGGTGACCTAGTTTTTGGGATGCACACGACCCAAATTCAAACTTGGCCTAGATATTGTCAAAATAAACATTCAGACGAAGTTTCATCAAGATTGAGCCATAAATGTTTGCCTCTACAGTGATAACAACGTTTTTTTTTTTAAAGATTTGACCTGGTGACCTAGTTTTTGAGTGCAAATAACCCAGATTAAAATTTGGCCTAAATATTGTCAAGATATACATTCTGATCAAGTTCACCAATATTGAGTCATTAATGTGGCCTCTAGAGTGATAACAAGAGTTTTCTACGCTTTGACCTGGTGACCTTGTCTTTGAATGTTCATGACCCAGATGCGACAAAGCCTAGATATTGTCAAGATAAACATTCAAGTTCAATCAAGATTGTGTCCTCTCGTGCAATAACGAAAAAAGAGTTGCCGACAAACGGCGCAGCACACAATAAGGGCAGCTAAAAATATCACATAACTTTCTTAAATAACTGTCCTAAATAAACTTATTTTTAAAGTTTTTTTATGCCCTAAATTAACCACAGTAAAAAAAGAAAGTTGTGTTGACAACTGCCAAACACAAAGCAAAGTGCCTTTAACAAAAGTAATTATCAACAGCTACTAGTAACCCACAATTCAATTGGATATTTTCCAATCTAACAAAAGTAATAATGTTTAGTTAAACTAAAAATTGCCACAATCTAGCAAGTTAATAAAATAAAGTATTTTAACGAAAATTATGCCTTATAAGATTGTTTACTCAAATAGAAATCTGTAACAATTTAACAAAAGTTTTGATCAACTTTTAGGTCACACTGAAAAAAGTTAAGCCAATTGGGGATAATAAACAGACATTAATTTGGAGAAAAAATAGTATCAATGTAAGGAAAATATTGAACAATTAATAATTATTGTACAGAGACCATTCTTACAACTTACAAGCTATCAAAAGTACACCCAGATTCTCACACAGTAGAAATTGCATTCAAACAAATAAAATGAGCTGCACTCTAGGAAAACCAGGCTTAATGCATGTGCGTATAATATCGTCCCAGATTAGCCTGTGCAGTCTGCACAGGCTTATTAGGGTTGACACTTTCCGCTTTTATTGAACTTTTCATTAAAAGGAAGTCTCTTCTTTGCAAAAATCAAGTTAAGGCGGAAAGTGTCATCCCCGATTAGCCTGTTCCAACTGCACAAGCGTATCTGGGATGACGCTTTACTCACATGCATAAAACCCATTTTCCCCAGAGTGATTCTCAAATGGTTACCTTGACAACACTTAAATCAATAAATACATGAAATAGTCAAAAGATGAAGGCAACTACATGTATCTGTAACATTCACAGACAAAAATAACATCTTTGGAATGATCAAGTGTTAAATGTAAGAAGTAGAAAACGCTGCACAATATCTATAAACAAAAACAAGAACAATACACTCCTACACGACTTTCGCTATTTCAACATATTTTGCTACTCTACACCAGTGATTTAACTCTTATCTGATATTAAATACAATACCCAGATTTCTTTTATAAAAAAAAGTAAATGAATAATATTATTAACTATTTAAAAAAATATATACTATATTCTATATGCGCCTAGATATGGGTGAAATATAATATCTGAAGAACAGAGGTATCTACGTTTTTAACAATATTATTCTAGTTCTGGAAATAAAAATTGTTACTCAGTAACAAGAAGAACCTACAGGTCAAAATGTAAAAATTGTTAATTATACTTCATATCTATTCTTGAATAATAACAAACCATTAAAATGGCTTAGAAATACGTTCTCAATATAAACTCTTATAGAGTAAAGTATACACTGAAACACATATGTTTCAATTGCAATCTTACTAAAATACCAATTTAAAAAAAGCAAACAAAAAAACCAGGTTCATTCTTTACAAACAAACACTAGCAAAAACATGTCACAGACAAACATAATTCAACACAATGCCATTTGTATAGCTACAAAGAGAGAAAAAAAACTACAAATTACAAAAAAAAACAACAGTTATAGCAAATAAATGTGATCAAGTGTGTACATGCAAATAAAATGAACACAAAAAAGTGTATGGGTATATTGCACATATTTTGTATGGCAACGACTAAAAGTAATACCTATAATAATGAAAAGATTTATTTATACTAGTATTTACAAAAATACATAAAAATATTATACATGCATAATCATTTACATAATGTAGCAGCGATTACAACTTGGAAAATACTGACTAATAAATAATGTTTAAATGCAAATAATGAAAATAATGAAAAGCAAATTTCATGCTTATTGTATTGTAAAAAACACCTTTTCTTCTTTGTGTATAACAATGAACAGAAAAAAGAATAGACAGAAATACTATGTTTAGCACAGACAGTAATCAGGGGTGTGATTTAAGGACCACTTCAGGGGAGGAAAAAGCCCTACCCCCCTTACAGGGTTGAACTAAACTCTTCATTTCTATATAGATCCAGCAAAGTTTATAAATATTTGTAAAATAAGTTTGATATTGAAAGTGAGGAAATCTGATGAAAGAAGGAAAAATCACAATCCCTTGCACTTGGAAAATCATGTTTAATGCACCAATGGTACTTTAACTAAAATAATTTTAACCCTTTGAGCGCTGGATCCGGATTTTGAAGGCCTTTGCAAACAGTTTGGATCCAGATGAGACGCCACACCACGTGGTGTCTCATCAGGATCCAAACTGTTTGCTATTCTGATAGTATTCTTTGAAAAAAATCGAAAGAAATGCTAATTTTAGAAATTCAGCAGAAAACGTTTTAGCAGACGACAAATTTCCCAGCATGCAAAGGGTTAATTAATACTGTGCGTGATTTTAAAAGGATTTTTATGGGTCAGCTTCCTCTATACCCTGCAGGTTAATGTGAATTTTCACCATCAAAATGAAGAGTTCATCTATTCAAAAGCTTATTTCATGATAAAATGCAATATTAACATTGAATTGTATAACGGGGTGACTATATAAATTAACAACATTGAATGCAACCTTTAAAGTTTAAACTGATCACATTGTCCAAGAAATATATACATTCAAAAAATCAATTTAACCTTGTTTGTCTGCATATAAGCAGTTTAAATATGCCAATATTACTAGGGAAGCGGACAACAACAACAAGCGAGGCCTGGTATATCAATGCGCATGGGGGGGGGGGTTAAGGTTAGATGTCGGGTTAGGGTTAGCCCTAACCCTAATCCTAACCCGACCCCTAACCCAGGGTTATCTCTCCTACACCAGGCCTCTCTTGTTGTAGTTGTCAGCTTCCCATATATAATATGGCATGCCATTTTTATGTAATCAGATCGCTTCAGTTTAAGATTAAATTATAACATTTGGGAGGAAAAACAAGTTGGTATTAAAACAATATAGACTGGTTATAACATAATTCTTGAAAAAAGTGTTTTCCACTGCAAAAAAACAATTAATTGTGTCATTTCTGCTAACCTTGATGACGACTTCAAGCTGCACCATTAATTTATCATGAACAAACATAATGGATCAACCATTGATTAAAGTTAAATGAGAGTTTTAATGGATTTGACACATGTCAAAAAAAGTGAACTAAATTATGAATTCAACCATCAACAGAGTTAATTTACCTTTAATATCTCAACTTTATACAGAAAAAAACAAACAATACAATTCAAAAGGTAGTTTAATGGATTAAATTAAGATATTATATCTCTCATAATTTCCAAACATCATTTTCTTCTTCTTTTTTGCCAAAACTTGCATGTCAATGACAACACCGTACATATGATTTGGTGCAAACAACAAATAACTGACAATATGCAAGACTGACATAAAACGCACTTGTTCAAGCCAGAGATAAGATATTATTGAACTGACAAACACACATATTAATAATATATTAAAAAAAACACACACTAGATAGCTGCATGTTTATACCGAAAGTATCAACAATATACATGTATCAAATAGGACTAGAAAGGGTAAAAAAATATAGATCTTTAAAAAAGATTTCGGAACACTCGGAAATGTCAAATATAAACCTTGTCAGTAACAGTAATGGAAAAGAATGACAGCAAGTAATCAGCTTCACATGTCGGGTAACTAAACAGATTCAAAAGGATACAACAATGCATTTGATGTCTAAAAAAGCCATCTGTAAATTGATTTCTTTCTTAACGAGGTAAAGCTTATGCGCAGAAAAACTGATGTTGGAGTGTAACCAATAAAAACTGATGTTGTCGTGTAACCAATTAAAACTGATGTTGGCGGGTAACCAATTAAAACTGATGTTGGCATGTAATCACTTAAAACGGATGTTGGCATGTTACCAATTATCACAATGTTTTGACAATTTTTAAATTGGGGAAACATTTAATTTCAAAATCCAAGCTCCTTCTGTTTTTGTCACTATATTATTGTTTGGTTATTGATATTGCAACTTTAATTCAAATAAATGTAAAATGTCAATCATAGTATGTCCTGAATCCGACGTCTTAAAGGCATGAAGTAGAAATAAGAGGATTATATCCCTTAATACTAGACAATCTTTATATTCTGTTGTTCTTGCATATTAAAGTCTAGTGTTCAGATTAAATAAGTTGATTAGAAACTTTAAACACCGGATTAACAAAAGTGAAACATAATTGGTATATAATACTTGCACATTAATAAGATTTACAGTGAGCTGTTTAAACGCTAGTGACTAGAATGGTTGGGTGACACTGAAATACAGCAAGTAACGGATAGCATATATTAGCATAAAAAAGGGTTAAATTTGACTCTCGTCATGCGTAAAATATAAAAAATATGCGGTAAGCGTAGCTCAAGACTAGCCTGCAGATCCGGGCAGTCTGGGCAGGGGCTAGCCTGTCCACTCTATAAAGTAATGCAAGGTTTCATGGTCTCACAAGTGATTTCGCAGGCTGGTTAGCAGCTAGGCTGGCTGCATATGGCATAAGACCCATTTTTGCATAATGTGGCTCATTTAGTGATGGGCACTTGTCAAAAAAGCTTGTAAGCCGGAGTTTAAAATATCTTTTAATACATCTTAAAGAGGCCAAACAGAAGCTTTTAAATACAAATATTTTGTGTACCGATATCAAGTTTTGAATTTTTTACATTTACATCTACATGTACCAACGAATATTTTCAATTTTAAACAACATATTCAAATATGAAAGATTCAACCATGCGTATACGCCGGCTAAAACGGAC
>VMBQ01008725.1:10328-32726 GCA_007657795.1 Dreissena rostriformis
ACGAAGTTATGACGGAAGAAGTAAATGTAAAATAACCTTAAAAAATGAGTGATAATTTCTGACCCGGCCCCACCCCAACCCCCATAACTTTTGACCCAGGGGTCAGATCAAAATTCCAAATAGTGCAGGGTCGCACATATGCTCATAGCTACCATGTGTGTAAGTTTCAATTTTCTAGTGCTAATAGTGTAGGAGGAGATATTGGCCAGGACGGACGGACAGACGGACGGCGGAGATAACCACAATATCCCCACCTTTTTTTCAAAAAGTGTGGGGATAAACACCCATACACATCCTCACATACGTGCATACAAGCATGCATTAATATGCATACGCTCACAGACGGTATAGAGTGTATGACTCGTGACCATTGTCATTGCGGAGACGTGAAAATCAACGAAGCAATTCGTCGTATGAACATATTTGTCATATGTGTCAGTTCAGTACATGGCTATCTCCCTTGACAGTTCAAGTGATGACAAAATATGTTCTACTTTCATGACTAATGGTACGATATTTAAAGAGGCATATCGGTGGTGTTCCCCCTAAATATGGACATGTATTAAACCAATGCATATACTACATGCATTAAAATGATTGCATATCCAATTGTTCATGTTTTCAGATTAATAATGGTATATATTGATTAATCGTAAAAAATGTTGTTTTTTTCCTTATTCGTGTATTTTATGGAAAATTAGTTCAAAACTGTTTTTATGCCCCCGAAGGTGGGCATATAGTGATCGCACTGTCCTCTGTCTGTCTGTCCGTCTGTATGTCCGTCCGTCCGTCTGTCCGTCTGAAATTCCGTCACACTTTGCGTTTAGGTTTTGCGTTTTGGTTTCGAAAAATGGTCATAACTTTTGCAATATTGATCATTATAGCAACTTGATATTTGGAATGCATGTGTATCTCATGGAGCTGCACATTTTGAGTGGTGAAAGGTCAAGATCAAGGTCATCCTTCAAAGTCAAAGGTCAAAAGAAAAAATCAAAGCAGCGCAGTAGAGGGGCATTGTGTTTCTGACAAACACATCTCTTGTTTTTCTCTTTTTTTTCTTACATTCACAAAATATGTTAAGGATTTTAAATCATCTTTGCATATAAACAATGAATGTTTTTGCCAAATATATGAACGTTTGTTACCGGATCGTCACAGCTCAAATGGACACTGGACTACAATTCTCGTATCCAGCTGAATGCTTTCCACGATACGACTACTTCAAGCGTCGATTGAAGGACTTTGTGGAAAGACTGGAGCGGATTGAGGGTATGGCATACAATTCAAAATAGTATTGCATTTTGTTTTTATAATGTTGAAGAAGGGGGAACATTGCGTTCAACATGTCAGTCGATCGGATGAACAAACCGTTTTTGGTACATAATGTACAACAGTGCTTTAGTTGTTATTCTGTTTGCAATTATGGTAATTCAACATCCATTTGTTATACACGTGGGAATTCAGTGAGACACTGATTACCATAGGGATATTTGGAGCGATAATGTTATAACGTCCAAATAATTATTTAAAATAAAACTTATTGTTTAAGTTTTCAAGTCTAATAAGAATTAAAAACACATAAAGTGAAACTTCAGCTGTATCAACAGGAGAGAAACCTTATTACACAATGTGGTAATTTATTTATGGCAAGGAACCAATTACCAAACAGTGAGGCAAAAAAAACTAGACAAGACACACAAGCTCATAACAAACGCGCACACATGAACTAACTGGGTTCACCGTCTTTAAATGGTCACTGCAAAAGCATAGGGGCTTAAACCGTTTTTAATGAGCTGCACACCTCTGAGTTTGCCCAGAATTTTTCCTAAAATATTTAAGTGTACAGTAAAGTAAATTTCATAGCATCACAATTGAAATTAAATATAAATACAAGAGAATATATTTTAATTTAATTACCATTTAACTGCTCATTGGTTATATACAGACGATAGCACCAGAACCGTATAGCCTTCTCAGGCACGATGAAATGAAATCAAAACGAGAATCAGCTTCACCTCGTCTTGAGGGTCAGAATAATGCAAATTTGGGTATTTCGTATTTAAATATATGTAACTGTTTTGTCGAGCATCAAAACCGCCTGATACAACACTTTGAAACTCCGAAGCGTATTAATTGTTGGTAATGATCATCCCCAATCAACACTTATCATCTAACGTCACTTTAACCTTCCGTGCCATATTAATTAGTCCATACCGTTTGGTCTAGTGCAAGTTATGTCCATCAATTGAATACTATGAGACTTATGTATTTGTAACTAAACAAAATGCTTTCAACGTCTCCATCAATACTTATAGCACCAAGTTGTGTTTTGTTTTCCGCAGATGTATAACTTTTTTTATTTAAACATGTTTTTTTAATATTATAAAGTGAATATGTTCCTTTCTCTTTTATTTACAATACTTTCCGTTGTCGTCAATGTGAACTGAGATTGTTCTGGAGGTCACCTGCGCTTGTGTTTAAAACATTTTATGGACATACCTTAATTGTAATATGTAATGTTATGTCATATAATTATCCCATTAGATGCAAGTGGCTGTGCGGACTGTATACCCGATGCTTCGCAGTTGCTGAAAGAGATATTGCAGAAAACGGAACTCGTCCTGGACGTAGTAAACATTTACGTTTTTCGAGATCTTGGGGACGTTTGTATACCGGAAATTGCTGTGAATACAACGCTTCAAAACAAGGGGTGTGAGAAGAACGCGGAAAGAACTTTTATTTCGAACAAACCGGAATTCATTGCCATTTTTCCGAAATCCGCACAAGTAAATATACATGAAATTTTACAATACGTATCATTTTAATGCCAGCACTTTCAAACTACCGGTAATGGGAATATACTAATAATTGTGTTATTGTCCTTGTCCGTCCGTCCATCGGCTTCTTGTTGCGTTACTAAAATTGTATTGCAGTTAAAGTGAATTTTTTTCTCAACGTTTACCAGCTTATGAACTTGTTCACCGGGGTATTTTGGTTAAGTTTTCCTTTTTTAAACGTAAACCAGCTTGTATACTTGTGCACCGGGGTATTTTGGTTCAGTTTGTCTACATTTTCGGACTTTATAGCTCTTTTTTTAGATAAACAAGACACGTGTCCATAGGCCAAAAAAGACCTCACATATGTTTTCAAAATTTGGCCTTTACCCTCTAAGTGTGAAATTGACCTTTAAGGGAGAGAGACAGGTTTTACTCTAACACGTCGTGTTAAGATAGTTTGCATGCGTGCAAATTATTTTAAAATTTGCAATTTATAAGGCAGAGTTATGACTAACAAAGGAATGTTCAAGCTTTTTTCTAAGTGTGAGCTTAGCCTTTGAGTTATGAGAACAGGTGTTTCACGCGTCACACGTCTTGTGATGGTTTTAAGTTATCTAAAAATGCATCAATATATTGCAGAGGAATGGCTGAAACAGGAATTTTCAAGTTGATTAAATAGACAAAGTTGAACTTTGACTTTTAAATATGACCTTGACCTTTGTGGTAGGGAGACGGGGGTTACATGTCACACGTCGTCTTATGACATTTGTTCCAAGCTATTTTAAATCCATTAATATATGGTAAAGTTATGGCTGATATACGAAATTTTGGACGGACATCAAGACAGCGGGACGACGCACAGAAGCACACACGGACAGTGCGACTTTTATATGTCGCCTTCTTTGAAGTGGGCAAAACAGACTCGAAAAGTATTCCTGCTAGAGTAACGCCACTTTATATATTATATTTTTATTTATTATGATGTGCACTTGTGCATTTGGCTAATTTCTGCATTATTTTGGACATAATTGCAATTTTAAGAAAAAAAATGGAATGTGGGGGCATCCTTTTCCTACGGACACCTGTCACATTGTGTTTTTGTGAACCTTTCCTTGAAACCATTACACATCAACTAAATTGTATATCCATTTGCTAGTGCAGTCTTGTAGCAAATAAAGTAATCGTTACTTCAATTTTTATTGTATGTGAAACAAGAATCAAATTTTAAATTGTATATTTAACCATTTTTCATAGGGTGAATCACCAGTGGTAGCAAGAGAAATGCCAATGGAAAGGTTCCTGGAAACCGAGATGGATTCTCCCTCTCCAGTCTGCTCTGTTGTTGTCTTCGTAGTTTCCACAGATGAGGTCGTAATATAGAGGATATTATTGTTTTCCCTTTAAGATGTGTGAAATGACACAAAAAGAGAGAAAAACACTAAAATAAAAAAAATCATTTTGGACGATAAATAAAAATAATTCATTATATCCTTTTGTATTTAATTGTATTACCAGTGTTCTATTATATAAATCATGTGTAACAAACCGATGTTTACACTTAAGGTTACTTTAATACCATTCAAAACAAATTGAATATAGTATATGTCAGTTCGATATAAAAGGTAGTAAAAGTAAAAAAAAAAAAAAAACTTTATATGCTCTCGGTATGAATTAATTTTCTCCAATATTGTATATGCCACACTTGATTTATATCCTTACCACCGTCCGTCCGTGCTTCCGTCCTTCCTTCCGCTTCTTCCGTGCGAGATCTCAGAAGCTGATAATCCAAATGTTTTGAAACACTATGCAGATGTTGCATAAACAATTTATCAAATTTGGTTCATACGTTATTGTGAGATCTTGCGGAAACTAAGTACAGGAAGGACGGGCATAAGGACGATTATAGGAGAGATTTGGTTCATACCAACGCAAATTTAATTACACAATATGAATTCGAACTGACGGAGTGAACGGCGACATTATGCTACCAACCTTTCGGGGAGCATACACAGGATATTGTATTGTCTTTCAACGCAAGACAGTATCATAATATGTTTTATTTGTATTGTTTAAACATTTACAGAGTCTACAAAAGCTATATAACAAAGTGTCCCCCATCAAATTTGACACGAATTTCCTTGCTTGTGTTGATTTGAAAAACTACCTACGACATGAAGACGGGAAATGGAAAACCATAATGCCAACAAATGTGTCATTAGCAAAAAATATCCAAACCACTTTAGAGGTAAACGTGTGTAACAGTCATTAAACTGAGTCGTTTCATTGTCAATTACGCTGATATACCAGGAACTCGTCCATTTTACACGGTATTAAATGTTGAGTGTTTTTTTCTAAAGGGAAGAGTCATCGACATCTTCGAAACGATTGGAGTGCTGATGGAAAAATGGGTCTTGCGAGTTGGGAAAACACCAACTTGCGGTCTAGAGGAAGTAGTTGTCCGAAGCACACGTTGCATTTTCAACAAATATATTATGGAGGAAATTGATAAATGTATTGAAGCACAAGGTGAGCAAATACCGTTTTGATGAATTATTTGTATCAGGTAGCTATTCTTGCTTTATTTCAGATTGAAGTATTTGATCGTATCATACTTTCCTCTTCATTATACGCGAATTTAATGTAAATTTAAAAGTTTTATTGCATCTTAATGTTCCTAAATTGACTAACAAGCTGCTGAAATTTAGAAAAAATATAATTGTACATGTAAATGATAGCAGATAACAGATTACATTTTTACGTCATGCATAAATTATACCGGTGTAAAGAATTATAAACACTGAGGTAAGACAGCGCTATATACCAAACATGATAGTGAAGATACATGTGTAGCGGTTTTTCTGTCATTTCTTTGCATGGCTCATGATTCATGAGTTCAATACCCGCGTAGGTTTTTTATCTGTTTGTTATTGCGCTTCTATCAAATTTCTCATTTTGTATAATGTTTGGCAAACGTGAAGTATTATTTTTATTTGCATCGCAGAAAGAATCCGAAAGAATATTTTTTCCTTTGCCATAGTTCTTTTACTTTAGGTATTATTTTATTTTTGCGTTTCAGTCGCTTCCTATGAGACACTTGTTGAACTTTTCAAACAAAAATTGTTAACGGCTGTGAAAAAACAAACAAGATGCACGTTAGTGGAAATTTTATCGGACATTCACGGTATTCCACAAACAGTTGTGTTATCATTGCTTGGCGAAGAGCACTTCAAACTGGACGAAAAGCTTTCAGGCATACATTTTACTATTTACATTCCTTCCCAAATCAATCCCGACAAGCAAATCGGTAACGTGTTTTTTGAAGAAACAGAGACGTATGCTAGAAACCTGCAATCCAATTCTTCGGAACTCATTGCCGCCGCAGATGAATATATAAGGGTATACTATTCATAAAAACATAACTGTGTATTAGAGCAAATAAAACACAAAATTGAATAATGCATCCAAAAGTGCAGTTCAGTCGCAAAACGAATGATGTTATTTCTTAAAAAATAAACTGTCGGTGTGGACAGAATGCATATATATANATATCATATTAACATTTTGAGACTAAAGAAAATGTTGAAGGTTAATTTTTCTTATATTATATATTTTCTTATATTATACTATATTATACTCGTGTTTTAAGGTTGTCGATATTAAGAATTTGCGTCGATTGTTAAGCAATATCATCGATCAATAAAGATTATAAATCAGTTGATATTCCCATGACTTATTTATGTGTTTTGTTTTGTAGTTAAAGGTCAGTTTCTTTGAAAAATTAAAAAAACTGGAGTTCGAACTTCACGGGATTCTGCAGATGACCGAAGTACCTATTACCACCGTTATACCACAAATACCCAGTCTTAGTAGCGAGTTACAAAAGGAGATCCTACGGTAAATCAGAAACACTTGTATTAGTATTAGATGCATGGTTCAAATGCTTTCTGGTCGATTAGTGAAGGTGTGGATATATGATTTCCTTAAGAAAATGGTGGGCAGAATCTAGTGGTCTTTTCCGTCTCTTTGAATTCCATCGAAGGTCCATTTTGTTCAGGAGTCAATTCGTTTTTGGATTTTTTAGCCATACTTTTTATGTATATCTTTACATTCGATATGTAGCGGAAATTCCGAGATTAGCGATACTATCATAATAGTAGGATGTTCCCTTTGGCGGGTTTGTTTCAGGAAGCTAAACTTCTTAATAAACTAAATATTGTTTTGCCTAACAGGAGGATATGTGGATATATTACGATCGTTCTTGTATATTTGTGTGGTGTAATTGCACGTTCGTTTACATATACGTTTTGGTCAAATTACAAAACATAAATGATGTTTTCTAAGTGTTCGGCCAGGTATAATGGCATTTGTCCTGCGAGCCCATATCAATACAGTAACTTATTGACAAATAACAGTGCCTTCACGAAATCATGTACTAACATAACTCTTTTCTGCCATACCCGTATTACCACAGTTCTTATATGTGTTGGTTTAGAATGCAGTATAATTCCAAAAGTCATGTTATAGGTTTTGTGTTCATTTTAAGTTTTCAAAGCCCTTCTTATGTGGTATACATGCATGTCATGACATGCTTTTTAAGTTAGTAGATGTGCCTGTATTTTGTTTTGCAGGATAGAAGCTGTTCGTGGCTGTGGTCATGTTTATGGTAGATTATTAATTATAGTAAATGACCTGCAAGAGGACAATAAGAAACGCATCCAGTGTCTGCTTAGAACATACAACTATTTTCATGGATACACAATACGGGAGATGTCATCAGTCGTGCACGCCGGATCAGATATAAGGAATGGGCATCACCTCCAAGTGCAGAGTTTGGGAATCCCTACTAACTTTAGTTTGGGTTGTTTCGTCCGTCTCAATTTCGGAGCTGGACTGTTAATTGATGACGTTTATGCTATATCTTGTGGTCACTGTATTTCGAAGTGTGGGGATGTAGTTTTAGCGAGCTATCGTGGGGTAATGCATGACTTTGGCACAGTAGATAATCTCTTGCTCCATAACAGTCGTTTTCTGGATATCGTTGCTATAAAAATATTAACACCACTGTTAAGAAAATGTAATTTAAACGTGAAACAACATGGCTATATAGAGACAGACGCAAGTTTAAAATATTATCACGGGAATACTTACGACAGGTTAGAGGTGTACAAACATGGCCATGGAAGTGGCTTTACTACTGGCATTGTTGTCAGCTCTGAAACCCTTATAAAACCAATGGATGTAGAAGAAAGTGCTTATCGTGATAATGACGTTATGCACCAGATTCTTGTAGAACCCAAGACTGACGTGACGGATATAGCGCAAGGTGAGAAAGAACATAGTGCACAAGTTATTACAAAATCACTGTTCCATAGAAATACATCTTATGTTAAATTATTGTGTGTGACAATGAAACAAAATATAATAATATTAAAACTTATAAGTATTATTTAATAATGCAACGCGCTGAATTGTTTTCACACATTGGAGATCATATTAATGTTAGTACTAAAAGGCATTTATTTGATTTAATAACTCAGGTTCGCCGTTCTCTAAGAAGGGTGACAGCGGATCCATAATATGCGTGTACGGGCCCCAGAGTGACAGTGTGGAAGTACTGGCGCTACTGTGTGGAGCGTTTGTAGATCCCGACACACAAGCGTACATTTGCACATATGGAAGTCATTTTGAGAGGCTTATAAAAGAGTTTGAACGGCAATTTAATGTGAATGTTACATTAGGTAAGGACATATGACATACTTTAAAACTAAAAATTTCTGGATAAAGTAGAGCCCTTTTACGTTTCTAAATCCAAGAAGTAGATTCTCCCGATTAACAATATTAAGCGGTAGCCCGAGTCTATCCTTTGAGAATCTTCATCTGATTTGGTTAGAGTCCTACTATTGAGTGCAACAAAATTTATAACACTGAATACTTTAATTACGTTATGTGTTGATTTTCTGAATCAGTGCTCTCTACGTTGTGTCGCGTAACGGGTCAACATCTAAGACACAATTTAGCAAGGTCACGATTATTTGTGTTTGTGTTTCGACTTGGATAAATTAACGGAATTAAATATATTGATACAATGTTTAACGAAATAAGTATACTGTCGTACATAATAGCGATCAATTGTATTTATATAAGTTTTGAATTTTAATCAAAAAGCCGACAGCTTTTATATAATAGTATATTAATTACTGTGAAATTGACATCTGTTGTGCAGATAGGTTTTGACTTCAATCAAGAAGACGACAGTTTTTATATACATGTAATAGTATATTAATAAATAGTAATGATGATATTGACAGATTTCATAACAGAATATTATGAAAAACATACATATGTTGTGGGTCACAAAGTATTATATCTAGTAGCAACGTATGTTTGTTGTAGAGACAAACACCAAGGGCAGACATTTGGAAATTAAAAGTATAAAAGAGGGCTATGTTTTGTATACTGTGATTTGGCTAGATTCGAACGATAGCTTTTATCAGAACATTTAGATTTATAGATGAATTAATAAAATTGAAATTATTTTATTATAAATTTATTATTAAGAACTTGTATTACTTTAAGACTTTGTACAAAATTCAATAACACCATATTACTATTATTATTATTATTATTATTATTATTATTATTATTATTATTATTATATACTAGACAGAATTAAATTGGAATCAACTTAATAACAGAGGGGGTAATCACGTGACAAACAAGATGTCAAAATGCCGCTCACTTTCCAGCCATATCAGCAAGAAATTCATTAGCGTTTATTTCGTATTAATATTCGCTCTATATCTCGACTTTACTCGCTGATACGTCGCCATCTTGCTTGTCACGTGATTACCTCCTCTGTAATACAAGACTTTGTTGTGAATTATGTTATTGTGTCGCCGTTTCGAATTATACTACAGTTGGAATATATCAATCCTGCTATAGTTTGCGTTATCCAGCCTGTACCGCTGATATATAGTTGATTCATTTCCGCGACGGAATGCTTGTTTTTATTAATCTGTACAATAATGACTGATACGTGTTTTAATTAATTGTCACACGCAACGATTGTGTTTAGAACTAGTGTGTGTAATGTTTGATTGTATTTCTCTTTTTATAATGTAACAGCGAAGTATGTTTTGTAGTAAGCTCTGTATTGCTTATGCCCAGTTTTACAAGGTTATTTCATTTTTCAGCGTCTCAACATGGAAGGAATGTTCAAAGAGAATCTCCAATTGACGAGGTGATATACCGGTAGTGAGATTTACTTCGAAGTAATGAACATGCTCAATACAAAATACATAAACGTGCCATAATTGGCTTTCGTGACAGTCGCAGGTAACCAACAACGTGTACATGCATATAAGTTCATATGACTCAAATTGCATGTTAAGTAACTTTTTATACGAAAGCTATTAAGTATATCATACATGTACTTTATAATGCGTAAAATGGTAACTGTATTTTGTTTGAATGACAATGTTCCTATTTTATATGTCGTTGCCGTTTAACTGTGGGTTGCTATATTAAATCAGTAACATTGAATGTATTTTATAATATTTCTCTTATTAATTAATAAAAGATTTTTTAAATGTAAATACAACATTCGTTTATATATAATCGAACATTACAACATCAGCATTTTGCTACGTGCAATATTGAAATCTTATTACGTATACTATTCTTTTAATTTTCCATAAAAGTGCGTTTGTTCATCCATAACTTGAAGCTTAAATTATCGTAATGCATGTATACATATTGTCCTCCGAGGTGAGCGTGTTGTCATCAACCACACAGTCTAGTAGGACTTGACAGAAAATCAAACATTGTACTTGTTTTACTAAAACAGGTATTTACTTTAAAAATGCATTAGCACATTAACTATGAAATAACAATTGAAAACTGGTTTTTAAGGAATGACATAATTGTCAGATGTTGCGGTCCATTGGTATGATCAACGAAGAAAGTTTGTGAACTAATTCTTAATCCAGCTTTATTCTACTATGTTTGTATGTTGTTTCGTATTATGCCGTACTGTTTTGGCAATTTGTCACTTGCCATAAATAAAGGACCACGAACGTGTGTATAATAGGAATGCAATTCTGCCGTATCAACTGGAGTTTCACTTCTTTATATTAAGAGCAATAAACACAAGTGTACCGATGTAGCAAACTCCTATATGCAGCGTAATTTGACAAAACAAATTGCAGTTAGACACTTGTTGTTTAACTTAAGCAAACGTTTTGAATTTATTACCATATGTATTAGTATTCCGAAATGATGTGTTTTTTTATTCTGACGTGATATTTTTTTACATCTGGTTGTTGTGTGTAACACGGCACCTATACGCTGACATTTTTGCAAAGTTGTATAGACATTCGTCAATAATAAGGGAAAATTATAAATTGAAAGCCACTATTTTGACAATAAAATTGTCATTTTGGACAGTTGATCTTGACTTAAATGTAGCCATATGGTTATTTTACGAATCATACTTCATATATACTTATTATAAAATGTTATTTCGAACTAAGTCACGCATAAGAAGTTTAAAGCGCGGGAAGACATTTCTGGTATTTTTCGATAATTAAGATGCTCTAGTTTGACGTATGACCTAACGAGTATGACATTGTCTCAAAAGGGAATTATCTGAGTCTGGTGCGCGAACCATCCATTTATTTAGCATAACATTGCGCGACGTGAGTTCGATATCCTTCGATGGAAGGGATGACAAGCCCTATCACCAAAATAAACTTGCGTAAAACGCACCATCTGATACAAGGTACTTGTTCTGCACAAGTTTTTTTGAAATTCTTAAGAAGGGAAATTGACATAACATTTTATCATTAAGTATGACATTGACCGTAGCAGTGGCGAACGGCCGCAATTTTTACTAAAAGATGTTCGTAACGTAAACTGAAAGTCATGATGATATCCTGATGAGTGTGCAATATATCGCAAACTTTACTACGCTTTATATTGCTTGTTAGACTTAATTAACAGAATAATTAATATACTAAAATAGTACTTATCTAGCTATTGACCAATTACAAAAACAGTTTGTGCGGCCTTTCCGTTTCGCAAAGGTTGTATGCACAAAGATTAATGTAAAATAGAAAATAAATATACATGTATTTTTTTGTTGAAAGGTCGCATATGATCAATAACCTTAATTGCATTACAGTGGTGTATTCAGAGGTAAATTGTATGTATTATATATTTTTAACTTCATGCTTTTATGCAAAATGGCACAATAATTGATCGCATTTCAGTATATTTGGTAAGAATAAAAAGTCTATAAAAATATTCATTTTGTCTACCTTTTTTGATAGCCCATATACATAAAAATTGTTATCAAATTCGTTCTATGTTTATATAAGGTCGAATGATTTTTTGCAATCTCCTTATACCCCCGTCAAACTGAACAGCCATCTCTACTGTTTGAACGCAAAATCGACCGGACTTTCGAAGCCTCACAAGGGTTTTCGTGGAAGCACACAGAAGATGACCGTTTCAGACTTTACAGCGACCCATGTGTATATGTCTGGTAGGTTCTCGTCACAACCTAAATGTATAGTTTGTACTGCAGTGTCCTCAAGTTTGCTTAAGAAGATAAACTCTTTGGGCGACCCTACGACGTTCATCAGTCGTCCTTTGAAAATTCATGGCGTTTCGTTTGTGTTCCGTCTACGATATTTTTGTTTCTTCTAAGGTTGCACTGCGTTTCTATCGCCTTCCAAGACCGACCATAGTTTTAAACATTTCAAGGGTGATCAGCTATAAATTGAGGTGAAAACAAGAAATGCCTTTTAAAAAACGCTGTTCATGTGAATTGGTTTATGTTATGAATACGATCGGCAATACAATCAAAGAGTAATTACTAATGTCGCGGATGTTTTTCTGAACAATTCTTAGCCGCAATACATCCATATACATTTAAATGAGTACGAACGTAGTTAACATTCTTATTGGAGATCCTACTTCAATAATGTGACCTCCCAGCGCGGACTTGGGTTTTGTGAAAACAAGCTTGGAGATAAAAAAAAAACATTGCCCTTTACTCCACCGCAGATAATAATAAAAAAATTGGTACAGCGACTCCACAAGAACTCGTGTATGACAGTTTTGGCAGATCAACATAATAATCGGTATATGGTGTTTATGTCGCATATTGCCTTGTTTCAAATCAGTAGTTTTCTTTGCAAATGAATATTTAACATTTAATACGTTTCATTGAAGAACTTAATACTTATTTGAGACGAACTGACGGTGAAACTAAATTAGGCCCCGATGTAAACATTTTGACATTATTACCGTAAATTATTCTTGGTACAAAGTCGATACCGACAAGTTTACTCATGTAAGTTGCCACTCTGAATTATCGACCTTTATTGCATAAATTGCAATTCCACTCTTCCGGAGCTATCCGGAGATGGTCGATGTAACACGATTGGTAAGTTGCAGAACAACAAATGTGTCTATTTGTCGTTTGAATAAATTTACAGAAATAGTGGAGATTTGCCAAATGCGTACATCCTATATGCTAAAATACTACATAACAAAGACAGTCAACCAGTTTTCAGATTATAATCTATAACATGTTTTAGACAATATAGAACGTTTTCTATTTTGATTAGTACATGTATTTATTTATTTTTAATGCAAAGCTTCAAGTTATTCATTCGGACCTACTGGCGGGAAATTTCTTTAACATTTTATTGACTCTTGGTAAAGGCAAATTGGGAAACCTGGATGAGGCAGCTACGCCGAAAAACATGCAGTAAAACACATGATCGCGGTGTGTACGCCGTGCACACTCGCATATATATCAGAAACAGAGAACCACTATAATGAATTAAAGCAACATTGATGTTCTTAAACTTCTTTTCCAACCAAAAATGTCATAATTAAGACAGAGTCCAGTTTAACTAGTGTAGTCGTAAAATGGCTGAATAGTTTCAGTCAATATAAATATATTTATGAGCATATATCAAGCAAACCTATTAATTCTTGCGTTTCGTGGTCATACGTGTTCACGTAAGTAGTCTTTGAAGCTTAGCAGCTTCAAATACATTAACAAGCGAAGGAAAGAAGTAGAAGAGAGTTCGTGTCATTACAACAAATGAAATATCAACGAAATGATTACGCTTTAGAAAAGAGTACCGTCGTGCATGTACTATTACATACTAATACAATAACTGCGATTTAAGAAGTATAGTACATCCTTATGAACATAACTATTACATTAAACTTCATGCAATACAAAGGTTTGCTTCGGGTCAATCTTCGTACTCCATTTTGTGTAACAGCATCTATGTTATAAACAAATTATGAAGTTTTCCGTAGAAACAGGTCAAACTTGCATAAAATGGAGAGCTTTTGATGTCACTACTGTCATGTATTGTAATGTAAGGGACACAACTCGTATTGTCTTGTTAAAGCATGCAGTCATGAGTTACTTGTATTGAGGTTTATATATATGTGAATCTATGAATAAAGCCAGTTGTGAGTTACCCACCGACGAGTTCAGAGTTATTACATGGTGTCAGAAATCTAATAACATCGGCGCAATCAGGCGATTGCATGACAATCGTACGTTGCATATCTGTTGTTAAAGGTTCATTCTATACAACAGCGATATGGCTTCGAAGGGAATCAGGCCATTACCGGAATTTAACCCGTCGGAAAGTGCATCAAGTTGGGAAGACTACAAACGGGACTTCATAATTCATCTGGACGCGCTAGGTCTGGACGACAAGCCTGGAAAAAGAAAGGTTGGCGTCCTACTTGCTAACATGGGACGAGAGTGCGTTAAAATTTACGATTCGTTCGCGTGGGCGCCGGAAGTTGTTGCCAATCAGGATGCTGGAATCGCGGCAGTGCCAGCCGAGGATAAATACCATCTAGAAACAGTTTTCACAAAATTTGACAGACATTTCGGAGTGCATAATTACCGTAACATTAAAAGACAAGAGTTCCTCAACACAAAGCGTGGTAACCTGTCAATAATGGATTACATTTCGGAATTAAAAAGAAAGGCCGAACACTGTCAATATGGGGAACAAAAAGAAGGGTTAATATGTGACATGATCATTAATGGCGTGAATGACACAAAGTGTAGTGAAAAGCTAATGGAGATACCGGTTACACAACTTACCATCGAACGTGTCGTGCAGGTTTGTAGGCAAATAGAATTGACCACATCTCACATCAAATCACTGGGAGAAAGCCCTCACGTAAACATCGCTAGAACGCATCAAAACCCTCATAAGCAACAAAAATACTGTGCCAAGTGTTGCAGAAAACATGAAGTAAGGAAATGTCCCGCCTATCAAAAACAGTGTGACAATTGCGGTGAGTTTGGCCATTTCAAGGCATCCAAATTATGTCCTGCAGTCGGTGGGGCATCGCATCAACAAAAGGGGATATCACACAGAGGGGCACGTGGCTATGGACGTAGACTGCGTCATCGCGGAAGTGATCGGGGAATCCACCGTGGATATCGGGGCCGTGGAGGTCAACGACGTGTCAACTACACAGAAGCCCAGGAAGACCAGGTCGAGGAAATGTTTAACCAGTTTGAACATGCGGATGTGAACGACGTATTTATCGCAACATCAAGTGAAGATAATCATGAATGGTCCGCTAACTTGAAAATAGGGTGTAAAACGGTAAAATTTGAAATCGACAGTGGCGCAATGTGCAGTGTCATGTCATATGGAACAGCGAAGCTATTTGAAAAGGTTGCACCAATCACAAGGAGTGATGTTATTATTAGCGGTGTCAATGGGCCAGCAGTGAAGGCGCTAGGAATGATTACATTGCTGTGCGAGCATAAAAATATCAAGCGTTCGGTTAATTTCCAGATTATGAACACTCCAAGAGGCATAAACTTGCTTGGAAGGGATGATTCAGTTGATTTTGGGCTGATCATGAGAATACACACCGCAAGACTTGAAACAGAATCTATCATTGAGAAATATAGTGACGTCCTTGGGGAAGAGATTGGGTGTATACCGGGCGAGTACGAGATTAAAATCGATAAGTCAATAGAACCAGTAGTTCATGCACCAAGACCGGTTCCAGTCGCGATTCGTGAACAATTGCAAGCTGAACTAAAACACTTAGAGAAATGCAACATTATTGCTAAAGTAACAGAACCTACGCAATGGGTCAGTAGTTTGGTGTGCGTAAGGAAGAAAAACGGAAGAGTGCGAATATGCATTGACCCCACAGATTTAAACCGCGCAATCCGAAGAGAACATTATCCAATGAACAGTTTTGATGATGTTGCCACAAGATTGAATGGGAGTAAATACTTTACAACGCTAGACGCGAATATGGGTTATTACCAAATAAAATTAACTGAAGAGAGCTCGAAGCTCACAGCGTTTAATACTCCGTTCGGCAGGTACCGATACCTGCGGATGCCGATGGGCGTGAAGTGTTCGAGTGAAGTGTTCCAACGGTCCATGGAACAGAACTTTGGTAACATTGACGGGGTAGAAATAATTGTTGACGACATTTTGATTCATGGTAGAACACTGGAAGAACATAACAGGCGCTTGGAAACGGTGCTTCAAAAGGCACGTTCAATTAATCTGAAGATGAATAAGAAAAAGTGTATGTTTGCCAAGCCGGAAGTGGACTATGTAGGTCACAAACTGACTAGAGACGGAATTAAACCGACAGATCAAAGAGTGAAGGCGATAGCAGACATGAGAGAGCCAGAAAGCTTCAGTGAGCTGGAAACTGTGTTAGGCATGTTATCGTATGTGTCTAAGTTCATCCCAAATCTCAGTGAGTTGAATGCACCACTGCGCGATATGAAAAGGCTAGAAACGTGGAGCTGGGGTGACGAAGCGAAGCGCGCGTTCAATAAAATAAAAGAAGCTCTTGTTTCAACAAAAGTACTTCAGTACTACGACTTGAAAAAACCTGTCACACTCACAGTAGACGCATCAATGAGAGGCCTGGGAGCCGCGATAATCCAACAGGACCGTGTTGTGGCATATGCGTCACGTGCGCTCACACCAACAGAGCAACGGTACGCTCAGATCGAAAAAGAAATGCTAGCCGTTGTATATGGCTGTGAAAAATTCCACAAACTGCTATATGGCCGAGATACTTTCCTAGTGGAATCTGATCACAAACCGTTGGAGTCGATTCTAAAGAAAGAAATACATAAAGCTCCGCTAAGGATTCAACGAATGATTTTGAAACTTCAACCGTATGACTTCAACCTCGTGCACAAAAGCGGCAAGGACATGGGTCTAGCAGACTGCCTCAGCAGATTACCGTTAGAAAATCAAGATGAGAAAACTATTGATGAAGAGTTGATGGTTTTGAAGCTCGACACGCTGTCGTGTTCAAACCATGACAAAATTGCACGCGCAACACAAGCGGATGAACAATTCCAAGTACTGGCAAAGGTTATCATTCGAGGATGGCCAGAAACGAAGTGCGAAGTTCCAGTTGAAGCCGTTCCATTTTGGGATTACCGCGATGAAATATCAATCTACAATGGAGTTCTGTACCGAGGGGAACGCGTGTGTATACCAAAAGAAATGAGAGCAGAAACGTTGAAAGCGATACATAAGTCGCATTTAGGGGTAGTGAACTGTAAGAAGAGGGCGAGAGAGTTAGTATTTTGGCCCGGCATGAACAAACAAATTGAAGATCTTGTGGGCAAGTGTAGTGCGTGTTTAATGCATCGCAACATGAGCCAAAAGGAGCCAATGATCATCCAACCAGTACCTGAGCTACCCTGGAGCAAAGTTGGAATGGACTTATGCGAACTAGAGGGTAACCATTACCTTATCGTCGTAGACTACTTCTCCAACTTCATTGAAGTAGCACCATTGCAAAGGGACACTCGAACGAGCACCATCTTAAAACACGTCAAGCAAAACGTGGCTCGTTATGGAATCATGGACACAATCATCTCGGACAACGGTCCACAGTTCACCAGTGCTGAATTCCGAGAATTCGTCGAAAAATATGGCATCACCCATATTACGTCGTCGCCTTTGCACCAACAAACAAACGGCCTTGCCGAAAAGGCTGTACAAACCGTGAAAAATCTAATTAAAAAGTGTAGCGAAACAGGGGACGACATCTACTTAGCCCTGTTAGAACTAAGAAACACACCACGCGATAACATCGGATCACCGATGCAACGTTTGATGGGTCGACGCGCAAAAACACTAATACCTATGAAACAAACATTGCGACAACCAGAAACAACCAGTGAAAATGTCGCACCGAAGTTGTTAGAATTTCGTGAAAAGCAAAAATTCTACTACGACCAACACGCGAAGAGCAAGGACAATCTTCAGCCAGGGGACGCAGTAAGACTTAAAACCCCATCTGGATGGAAACCGGCAGAGTATGTGAAACCGTCCGAATACCCGCGATCACATATCGTTAAGGCAGGCGAATCGGGGCGCGAATATCGCCGAAACACGGACATGCTAATGAAAACCAAGGAAAAACCACACATTATCACCACAAACAATGACGTGTACATACCGCCACCCACAGCGCCAACAGCAACGGTAGCAGAACAACCATCAACCACGCCAAATCACGAAAACAGTGCTAGTACGAGATCGAGCAAAGTCAGAGACAAACCGGGGAAAGAGAGTGTACAAGACACTGTTAGAAAGAAAACGAGGTCAGGAAGAGAAGTTCGCAAACCGATACGGTTAAATGACTATGTGTAGGATGTGGTGAAGTGCAAAACATGTGTCATATGACTGCCTTATTGTAGTGCAAAATAAACTTATTAATAAACTGTTTAATAACCATCATTCGGTAATATTGGTGTTTGTATAAGTAAGATGTATTGTGGTAGTACATGCATAATGTTCTTGAAACTGTACTATCATAACGAACAAGGAACAGTTTGTACACATTTATTTTTATCATATCAAACTCTTGGTGAATGTTTAAAGATTCAGTGCCTTCAGCGCTTTGATTTTTCTCCTAACAACAAAATGTTCATGAAATTTTCTTCTCACAAAAATCCAATACTTAATTATTTTTGGGTGAATCTACTTTCTAGTTTGTTTTGGGCGTAAACACAGTTTGTTATCATATCCCAGCTGAAACCCGACATTTACTTATCTGGCATTTGTCATTTTGTCCTGAACAAGCTTGAATCCGAGATAACAGAGACAATTTTTTGGAAAGTTAGCAAACATGCATTTAAGAGAATAATTTTGTCTTACATGTTGTTTCATTGTTAATTTGATTTTATGAAGTTCAATTGCATATTTAATTTAAAAGCAGTTCTTCATTACTTAAAGTGAATTTTATTCATATGGAATATTCTATTTTCAATAACAATTTAACACTCAGAGGTTTAAAAGAAATTCACACTATGGTTTTATAAAAAGGACAGTTTATAATGTGTTACTACAGGTTATGTTCTTTGCTGTCTTTCATAAACCTATTCGCATATGTAACGATAGAGTAGTTGATGTATCATGTGTTTATATTTAAAAAAAAAAAAAAGGGGGATGTCATGTATTGTAATGTAAGGGACACAACTCGTATTGTCTTGTTAAAGCATGCAGTCATGAGTTACTTGTATTGAGGTTTATATATATTGAATCTAGGAATAAAGCCAGTTGTGAGTTACCCACCGAAGAGTTCAGAGTTATTACAACTACTAACCCTACTGCATATAATATACTAGTGTTATATATTACTTACTTCAGATGGAATGTTCCCGTATATGCTCTAATGACATGTCGTATTTCTCAGGCATGAAGACCACTGTTTAACAGAAACCCGAGAAACTGAGAGTGTATTCAATTTCTGTAGTTATGTATTTGAAATTTTTGTGAACATACTATTCGTTCTGTTATAAGGCCCAAATATTTGAAGAGAACCGCCTACATTCGGCTATTACGGATTACATGAAACTTAAAATGTAGATGTAAACTTTTCGCCTATTCAAGGGACTTGTTCACAGTTTATGAAACTGAGAATTTTTCAACTTTTTGTCACAGATTCAAGAAATAAATGAACAATATACATCAGTGTGCGAAAGAACACTATTGCCGCAAACTTATACTGAAAATACACTTTCGTTTATGAAAATTCATCGTTAAAAATTGATAAAATTATAAAGCGTCTCAGACGCGAAACGATCTAACAAATATCGATTTCTTGTGTTATCGTTATTTTTTGTAACAACACGTGTATAGTTATACAAAGTATAAAATAAATGGCAACCCATGTGAAGACGGATGGTCAGGTCCGCACATAATGTAGTCGTAAAGACTCAACGACGACCCGAACATTAACTCTGAATTACGCACATACAAACGTGAAGACGGATGGCTCAGTTGTTTCGGAGCTTGGCTTTTACTCCATGGGTCAGTGGTTCGAGCCCTGGTGTGGTTAACTTTTGTTCTCTTTTTGTTTCTGCTTTTACTTTTATTTTTATATTTTAGCTCTTTAGTTCTGATGATTGTATTTATCAATTTAAAGCATTTAATGACAAACTTCAAAACATGCCAAAATCTGTGAACAAATCCCTTTAAAAGAGTTATAATGCTCCACTTTGGAACGACTGTGAAGCTTTCTAAAACCTTTTATGTAAAACATCACATAGCGATCATGTCCATTCGCGCAGTACTTCGAACCAATCGTTCTTAATTATACCATGAACGAACTCAATCAATTTTAATCTTTATATAGACAAAGGTATGTATACACGAATGGAAGGGTTTGTCTTAAATCAATGGCTGTCCCGTTGATCGGAACACGCCGTACTGACATCGGCGACACGGGTTCGAATCCACCTACATGTACTAGCGCAAGTGAGTTTGGTAAGCGGGGTTTCCGAATAACTCCGGTTTAGGCCACGCCAAGACACACTCTCGGAACGCTTAATACAGTCTATTGAATGACTTTATAAACTTTTGAAATACACTTGTGTCTTCAATCAACAATGGCGTGCTCAAGTTTGTCAACCGATGATGCACATGCAACCATTGCGCCGGTCATGCAATTACAAATATTTTGTTAGTTATTATCATCGCCAAATTTGAAGACCTCATTTTAATAACTTGTTCCTGCGATGTTGACTGCGTTGTAAAACATGTATGTACATATATAATGCTATGGTATGGCCCTGTCGCTTAAAATGTGCTGCTTTCATACTTAATCCCATAACTTAATTATCAATTATCAATAAAATATGTTTGTGTCATTTTAATTAAGATAAATGCATCATATATGGTTTTAAAATATACGCAAAATGATAGGTCAGCTTCATCTGCAGGCGGGACCTTTTAGCCGTGTCAATATTAACATATTATCGGTACACTTACATGCCGACACCATTGGCCTCCCATCAGAGTTGTTACTGTAGGAACGTTTGTATACCTTACGTAAAATATACAACATGACGTACAAATGTTGACGGAAACGTCAATTTTTATGTCATATTTGAGCTTAAAACATAGTTCATAGTGTGTGTTAAGAAACCAAGTTGAAAAAAAATTTGATAGAAGCCACAAACAAATATTCATTCGTTTATTGTGCTCATTACAAAACATGGTAACATCACAGTCGATGTGGACCCTTACAATGGTAAATGTCTTCAGTCAAATGTGCACCTATTCTTTATGCTTTAAAGTAGTTCAAACAAAACAAATAAACAACACAGTGTATGCCTGCACATGGTGGTAACTATATTAGGAATGAAACTTAGTGCAGCCTCTAAGTGCAACAACATTTACTTCATTAAAGATACATAATAAATTGAACATTTCAACAGAAAGCATATTACAAAGTCATGTACTTAAAAATGAAAAGATTCAAAACAGTCTGCTAAAATTGAAATTTATTACTTTGCATGATAACGACTGATCCTTACCATGATACAGGCAACACATGGGCAAACAATTTATTCTAAACTCATTTGTTTTACTATATGAGATCATCTCAAAGATATTAATGGATGATGGTGATGGCATACCAGTGATAAAGCATACAAACAGGCATACCAGTGATAAAGCATACAAACAGGCATACCAGTGATAAAGCATACAAACAGGCATACCAGTGATAAAGCATACAAACAGGCATACCAGTGATAAAGCATACAAACAGGCATACCAGTGATAAAGCATACAAACAGGCATACCAGTGATAAAGCATACAAACAGGCATACCAGTGATAAAGCATACAAACAGGCATACCAGTGATAAAGCATACAAACAGGCATACCAGTGATAAAGCATACAAACAGGCATACCAGTGATAAAGCATACAAACAGGCATACCAGTGATAAAGCATACAAACAGGCATACCAGTGATAAAGCATACAAACAGGCATACCAGTGATAAAGCATACAAACAGGCATACCAGTGATAAAGCATACAAACAGGCATACCAGTGATAAAGCATACAAACAGGCATACCAGTGATAAAGCATACAAACAGGCTTACCAGTGATAAAGCATACAAACATCAATAGTCTACTTGCAAACAATAATCACCATGAAAGTATGGTTTTCAAGACAGGCAACATCACAAACAGTATAAAGATCCAACTTATTAAACACAAATTTTCAAGATAACTAGCTTTGTTTATATCAAG
>VMBQ01008726.1:6500-26179 GCA_007657795.1 Dreissena rostriformis
GGGGCAGGGTCAAATTTGACCCCAGGGGCATAATTTGAACAAACTTGGTAGAGGACTATAAGATGTCACTACATACCAAATTTGGTAGCCCTACGCCATACGGTTATGGACAAGAAGATTTTTAAAGTTTGCACAAAATAGGCCTTATATAAGCAAATTTTCAATTTTTTGACCCCCCGGGGCAGGGTCAAATTTGACCCCAGGGGCATAATTTGAACAAACTTGGTAGAGGACTATAAGATGTCACTACATACCAAATTTAGTAGCCCTAGGCCCAATGGTTCTTGACAAGAAGATTTATAACGTTTGCACAAAATAGGCCTTATATAAGCACATTTTCAATTTTTTGACCCCCAGGGGCAAAGTCAAATTTGACCCCAGGGGCATAATTTGAAAGAGGTTCACCACAGGAACATTTCTGAGAAATTTCATCAGAATTGGACCAGTAGTTTAGGAGAAGAAGATGTTTAAAGAAAAAGTAAACGCACGGACGCACACACGAAGGACACAGGACCATGACATAAGCCCCGCTGGCCTTTGACCAGTGGAGCTAAAAACGGCGCGGTGTGCAATATTTCTGCTAAAACGCTTCTGATTACCTCTTTCGTTTAAAACCAACGAATCGTCAACGATGTTTCATAAAAACGGTGCGGTGTGACACCACTAAATTTATTTCACTATCGGATAAAAAACTACCGATTTTTCGAGATTTTCAACCGATGATATGGATCGCCAATCGGTTAATAATGAAAACACTGACTTCTTGCTCTTTTTATCGGTGTATTTTTCAGTGTGAATGGTCTCCGCATATTGATATGGGTTGTCTCCCATGGTTCTGGGGTAGTCAATGGGAAGCAGGTGCCCCGGAGGCGGAGTTCGGTACACAGGATTAACATACATGGGATTGGTGGCGTAATGGTTGTGAATCATACGGCTTACTAGTATAAAATGCAAGAGGGGTCAGAATATTACTGGTTATATTGGATTAAAACTTGTGAAATCAGAATTTAAGAACAAATATCTTTTCATTCATGTTAAGTTCAGTTGAATAATTTTAGTGATTTATAAAATGCAAGACAGGTGTTTTTTAACTGATTTCGATGCTATGTCTCAGTCGTGTGGTGGTTTTGCTAAGATTTCTATGTACCTGTAAACAATAGCAACCGACTTATCTTGGAATTACAAAATACACACGTGACAAAAGACAAAACGTGTTGTAATAACTGGTTGAGACTGTCATCTATCAGGAATCCTTATTATCTGCAAATTACTTGGTGACACCCAAAATGTAAATATTTCAATATATCGATTATTAAATTACATCTGTTTTGTTTTTGCATAAGAAAAGACGCAAGAGGGCAATGATGGCCATAAAGCGATCACCTGAGTTCATGAACAACAATTGCTGAAAACATGATCAGATGGTCTAGTTTTTGACCACACTTGACAAAGATTAAAAAATGGCCTTCAAGTTGTCAAGATAAACATTCTGACAAAATTTAATCAATACTGAGTCATAAATGTGTCTCTAAAGAGGTAACAAGTTTCTTTTCAGATTTGACCTCCCTGGTACTCGTGGAGAATGGTATATGGTGCGTAGCCACTTTCTCCACTGTAGTTCTTCAACTTCCACCAGTTACGGGACTTGTCTAACACCTGAAGCAAACAATGAATAGAGAAAATAAAATATCAATATCATATATATATATATATATATATATAATATTCAATCTTACTATATAAAGTATTCAATTAAGTCAAAATTAATAAGGACCAATCAATAAAGCTCATAATAAATCACTCAATTTTTTATGGAATTTCCCAATCAATAACTAAATTCACCAATTAATATTGGATCCAAACGATAGCACTTTTTCATCATAATGGTACCAGACCCCCCAGTGAAGTAAAGATCATGTTTTTGTAATCTTTCAACAAATCCCTTTTCAAGTCAAGTAACAAGAGATGTGTTTGTCAGAAACACAATGCCCCCTACTGCGCCGCTTTGATATAAAATTTCTTTTTATCATTTGGCAGGTTTAGAAATTATCTCCCTTTAAAGCTTATTACTTCCCTTGGATTTAGTTTTCTGACCTTTGACCTTGATGGATGACCTTGACCTTTNAAAAAAAAAAAAAAAAAAGCCACACATAATCAAACTTTTGAAAGCAGAAAGGTATCAAATGAATTAAAGCGTCAATTTAGAATCACTTATCAAAGCCAAAACACTTAAGTATTCCAAATCCATGCAGAGAGAAACACAAAACTTGCTGTTGAATAGACAGCAGCATAGACCGTTACGATAATGTAACAAACCATTGTTGAATCTGCGTGATTCACTGAAACTGTTGTCACCTAGGCGGGTGTGTTTAAGGCTAGCCTCTATTGGGAGAACCTCCGGCCCGGGATAGGGACCGGAAGGCTCACCCAAGCTAGAGTTGTGTGCACTGTTACCGATATATGGAGGTTCTCGTGCTGGTACTCTTGGCGGCGGCGGTTTGAGCGCTCTGTAACGTGTTAAAAATAGCAGATAGATTTATGTTGTATTTTCCTTTCGCTATTGGTCTCTGACCAGTACATATAAACCGTGTGGAAATTTAAACTAAAGATAACATTCTAATTTTGATCACATTCTTTAAAATAATGTGTCTTATTATTTTTTAAGAAAGCAGATCATTTTAAAGGGAGACAACTCACTCTGGCTCCCTTCTGTTTCTGAGGATCTCATCTACGATCTTCTGTGCCTGAAAAACACCAATATTATGTCACAACATGATGAATTAATAAATGTCTGTCCAAAACCAATCTAAAAGATAAACTTTTATTCTAAACCTTGACACCATGTCACAAAATCACAGCATTAGCAAATTATTGCCATACAAACTTATGTATGGCAGCTTCACTTAAACAAGAGAGTCAAGATGGCCCTAGAGCGCTCACCTGTGAAATGAGATTGCCCAGTGGCATGATTTGAAAAATCTTTGTCACATATCAAAGCTGCGTGCTTTGTGGTTAAAGATAAACAAGGTTTTTCAAACTTTGACCAGGTCCATGTTGTTCAAGAGACCAGAACCACTTTTGAACTCAACCAACATATCATTAACACAAACATTTTGACAAAGTTACATGAAATGTGACTTCTAGAGTGTTTACAAGGTTTTTCTTTTTTTTACCTAGTGACATAGTTTTTGACCCAGCATGACCCAGTTTCTAACTCGATCGAGGTATCATTGGGACAAATCTTCTGACCAAGTTTCATGAAGATCGGACAAGAAATGTGGCCTCTAGAGTGTTTACAAGGTTTCTCTATAGCCAAATTAGGAAAACTGCCCCGCCCACTGGCGGCCATGTTTTTCAACGGACCGGAACCACTTTTGAACTCAACCAACATATCATTAAGACAAACATTTTGACAAAGTAACANAAGCTTCAGTGAACAACATTGGTTTATGTAATGATTAAACAATAACTCAAATCAAGTTTAGGGCAAGCTTAGCTTCAGTGAACAACATCAGTTTATGTAATGATTAGACAATAACTCAAATCAAGTTTAGGACAAGCTAAGCTTCACTGAATAACATCGGTTTATTTAATGATTTACACCTTAAAACATGTGCATCTGCAATCAGTATGTTATGCCGAAAATTCAAATATTTGTACCAAGATCGTCTTTGCAGAACACAGACAATTAAACAGTGTCTAAAATTTCTACTGGAGAAAGGTGGACACAAATCAGACATTTAAAATGTCTGAAAAAAAAGTATTTATAAAATATATTTGAGGCTATTAGTTTTCCTAACACACCCTTGCTGTAGAGTGCACAAACAGTTAAATGGTCGCAACTTGAAAATAACAAGTGCATAAACAATTGTAGCAACTGGTAAAGGAAAACTAGTTTAATTCAGCTGAAACCACAATGTCAACTTGTCTAGCCTCCCAAAAAACCATAAATGACAGCTTAACACTAAAGTTTTTTTTTTTAACTTGTTAACCAAAAAAGATCAAAATGGTTGTTATTTGTAAGGTAAACTACAGTCGAAATGTTTTTTTTTGTCACAATATTGCTCTATATATTAAGATAAAAGGAAACGTCTTGAGGGGCATAACTTTGGACAAAAAAAACCAANCACCTCTTAAAATAGCATATACAGGTAAATACAAATTTACAGACAATACACTGTTCTACTACTGTTATACCAGTTAACTGTTAGTTATTCAATGTATGCCGTCATTTTGGTTTATCTCAATTTTTTGTAACGCGTTTCGACTATATATACAAAATTTCTAAGACAATTACAAATGGTTCAAAACTTTGCATTATGTGAGATATTGTTAAAGTTNTTGCTAGTGTAGCAACTTGCAAGTTACCAAACCATTTTAGGTGTATTGTGTATTTATATTTTATATATGTCATGTCATGGCATGTCAATCAAACAGAAAACCTAGCACTTCAAAATGTTCATGGATAAGTTGCCTGGAAAAATCAACTCAAGCTGAAACTAAAATTACGGAGAGTTAACTCTTAACTTTTAGGAAATAATATGAGCCACGCTCTGGGAAATCAGGGCTTAGTGCATGTGCATATTTCCTCCCAGATTAGCTTGTTTAGTCTGCACAGGCTAATCTGGGAGGAAACCTTCCACACTTATGCAATTCTTTGTTTTCTTTTCAAAACCAAATCCAGTCTAGTCTGAAAGTGCTGTCCCTGATAAGCCTGTTGAAATCGCACAGCCTAATCTCGGACAATATTTAATACACAATATTTAAGCCCATTTATCCCAGAGACCGACTCATTTGGACTTTGTTATTGCTATGGGTGGGACAGAAATATGCATCCTTGAGCAAATCAACAAAAGTTACATGGGTAACAGCCTAGGTCGACAAATATTTGTAGGCTCTATTTACAGTCTTATGAGATAGGGTTTGCCATTGAATTCCTTTCTATTCACCACCCTGGTGACACAGAGACTGTAACGGTCTGGACACCTGTTGCTCATTTATATGCAATCAAAAACCTAATCCCTAAAATACATTCACAAACAAGAGATGTGTTTGTCAGAAACACAATGGCCCCTACTGCGCCGCTTTGAAAACAATAAATAAAAAAAATGACCTTTGATCTTGAAGGATGACATTGACCTTTCACCACTCAAAATGTGCAGGTCCATGAAATGCACATGCATTTTTTTTTACCTTTGACCTTAAAGGATTACCTTGACCTTTCACCACTCAAAATGTGCAGCTTCATGAGATNACCGCTTTAAAGCCATATATTTGACCTTTGACCTTGAAGGATGACCTTGATCTTTCATCACTCAAAATTGTGGAAATTTAAACTAAAGATAAAATTCTAATTTTGATCACATTCTTTGAAATAATGTGTCGTATTATTTTTTAAGAAAGCAGATCATTTTAAAGGGAGACAACTCACTCTGGCTCCCTTCTGGCTCTGAGGATCTCATCTACGATGTTGTGTGCCTGAAAAACACCAATATTATGTCACAACATGATGAATTAATAAATGTTTGGCCAAAACCAATCTAAAAGATAAACTTTTATTCTAAACCTTGACACCATGTCCCAAAATCACAGCATTAGCCAATTATTGCCATACAAACTTATGTATGGCAGCTTCACTTAAACAAGAGGGCCAAGATGGCCCTAGAGCGCTCACCTGTGAAATGAGCTTGCCCAGTGGCATGATTTGAAAAATCTTTGTCACATATCAACTATCAAAGCTGCGTGCTTTGTGGTTAAAGATAAACAAGGTTTTTCAAGCTTTGACCAGGTTTAAAGGTCATGAGTCAAGGTCACATTCATGGCGAAACATCACTAGAAAGTCATGGGTCAAAGTGACAGGAAGGTGGGAGACTTACGTGGTCATATGCATCCCCTCCCTGGTACTCCTTGAGAATGGTATATGGTGCGTAGCCACTTTCTCCACTGAAGTTCTTCAACTTCCACCAGTTACGGGACTTGTCTAACACCTGAAGCAAACAATGAATAGAGGAAATAAAATATCAATATCATATATATATATATATATATATATAATATTCAATCTTACTATATAAAGTATTCAATTAAGTCAAAATTAATCAGGACCAATCAATAAAGCTCATAATAAATCACTCAATTTTAATGGAATTTCCCAATCAATAACTAAATTCACAAATTAATATTGGATTCAAACAATAGATAGCACATAAGATTATTTATCATAATGGTACCAGACCCCCCAGTGAAGTAAAGATTGTATCATGNATATCTGAGGAACTGTTTTTGCGTCGTGGATCATCCAGGATCGTGAACAGCAGCAGATTGTTGTATGTTTCCTTGTTGTCGTTTTTCAGCACTGCTGTCGGCTCGTACACGTTCGCCATTGGAAACCGTTCCAACTCATCCTATAAATATATATGTAGCAATTACAGTTATGACTTCAAATAAATGTTCAAGGAAGAATGTGAGATAAGTTTATCTGATATAAAAAAAAATAGGAGATACAAGTTCATACTTAATCTTCTATTCAACAATGTGAGAATACTAACAGCAAAATAAATATTAGAAAAGATTTTTTTTTATTCAAATACTTTTCTATAAATCTCTCAGACAGTGTCCCACTCCAGATTATAATCGAGATGATCATCAATCAGACAACAAAATCAAAAAGACATTGTCACTCAGACAAAGCCCAAACACTATAAAAGTAAGAGAGTTACTGACTCCATTTCCCTTGTCGATGATCACAATGTGGAAGCGTTCAATGATCAGCGAACACCGCATCGTCCAGATCCCTGTGGTACTCTCCATCTGCTTGAGCTTTGTGAGGCCATCCTCAGGGTTTGTTATGCCTTGTTAAACAAGGGTGAATCGTAGAGGTTAAAACACTGGCTAGAGTTAAATCCTTTCATTATGGGTGAAAGGTCAAGGCTTAAATATGGGTCAAAGGTCAAGGCTTTAACAAGGGTCCATTGTCAAGGTTTAAACACAGGCTGGATTTTACATCATAAGTGCGAGGTCGATGCTTCAAATCTTCAGGCCATAACCTGGGTAAAAGGTATAGGCTTTAACCATGAGTCAAAAGTCAAGGCTTAAACCATAAGTCCAAAGTTAACTTGTTAAACACATTCTCTTAATTTATTTATAGCACTTACTGAAATGTTTAAATGATCAGAATACTGGTTAACAACTGCAAATTGCTAGATTAACAACAAATTAAATAAAATATTGCCTATTGCTTGTTTTCTCTGCAGCATTGCTTTTTCTTTATATGTTTTGTTGTTAAAATCAAACAATTGAATGAATTAACCAAACTTTTATGACCCTTAAATACTGTAAGACATATTGTGGCACATTTTAACCTTTTACATGAAGCGCGCTCTGGGAAAATTGGGCTTAATGCATGTGCCTTAAGTGTCATCCAAGATTAGCCTGTGCAGTCTGCACAGACTAATCAGGAATGACACTTTTCACCTAGACTGGATTTTCGTTAAGAAGAGCCTTCCTTTAAACACAAAATTACCTCAAAGCAAAAAGTGTCGTCCCTGATTAGCTTGTGCGGACTGCACAGGCTAATCTGGGACAACACTTTATGCACATGCATTAAGCCCAGTTTTCCCACAACCAGACTCATATGTTGGTACGGTAGACGTGTTACCTGATTTATTTGTGTAGGTGGCCAGGTGATCCACCTCATATGTTGGGTCTCTCCCTTCACGCATTTCAAAACTGTTGTGCTCTGAAAAAGAAAACTGCATTATTTATTTAATTCAACTGACTTATATATGTCGTTGCATTTGTAACAATTTTTTCTTAGGTTGTTTATAAATATTCAACATGCAGATACTATTCAACATATAAAGGAGATTTTGTTTTCGCCTTAATTCAAAAACAAACACTTTGAAAATGTAATTCTTATCAGACTAGTTTAAATTCAATTTTCGAATGGTGAAAAGTTAATTTATTAATAGGATAGAGCCATGTTTCTGTGTTAGGTCTTCAACGTATTTGTCCATATAAAATAGTTCATATGAGGAATTGTTTAAGCAAATCCCAATGCTGATACAAAATACAATTTGAAAATAGGTTAATGAAATTTAGAAGCCAGGGGTTTAAAAATGTTTTATTTTAACAACACACGAAGCCACATTTGAAATTCTAAAATCAATCAACTTCCCTGAAAAACTCTTAACATCCAGGTCATTGAACACAAAAAATGAAAAAAAACAAACAAGATAATTGAAAAGAAAAAGAAACTGATGTAAAATCAATAGATAACATCAATTAGCATGCCAATCAAATAGAAAACCTAACACTTCAAAATGCTCATGGATAAGTTGCCTGGAAAATTCAACTTGTCTGAAACTAAAATTACAGAGCGTTTAATTACTCAGTCTGAAAAATAGGGCATATAATATCTACAACTCTGATCTTTAATATTTTATCAAGTCTTAACTTTAAGGGAATAATATGAGTCGCACTCTGGGAAATCAGGACTTAATGAATGTTCATATATCATCACAGTATAGCTTGTTCAATCTGCACAGGCTAATCAGGGCGGACACCTTAAACTTTTAAGAAATTCTTTGTGTTAAGGAATTCTCTTCTAAAATCCAGTCTAGTCTGAAAGTGTTGTCCCCGAGGACCGCACAGCCGTATTTGGGACGAAACTTTACGCACAAGAATTAAGCCCAGTTTTCCCAAAGACCCACTCATTTGGACTATGTTATTGCTATTGGTGTGACAGAAATATGCATCCTTGAGCAATCAACAAAAGTAACATGGGCAACAGCCTAGGTCGAAAAATATTTTGAAGGCTGTAGTTACAGTCTGATGAGATAGGGTTTGCCATTGAATTCCTTTCTATTCTCCACGCTGGTGACACAGAGACTGTAATGGTCTGGACACCTGTTGCTCATTTATACGCAATCAAAACCCTAATCCCTAAAATACATTCACAAAACAAGAGCTGTGTTTTGTCAGAAACACTATACCCCCTACTGCGCTTTTAAGCCATATATTTGACCTTTGACCTTGAAGGATGACCTTGACCTTTCATCACTTAAAATTTGCAGCTCCATGAGATACACATGCATGCCAAATATCAAGTTGCTATCTTCAATATTGCAAATGTTATGAGCAAGGTTAAAGTTTTGGGACAGAATGACAGACAGGCCAAAAACAATATACCCCCTTTTTTTAAAGGGGCAAACAAATTATGCGTCAACCTACACCTTCAAACATGGTGCCATTCAGGGCCAGTTGCAAGTGCCAAAGCTTTTGTTGTGTGTATGCCCCCAAGAAGAGGTAGACATGAAGTCTTGGACTTGTCCTTCCATCTGTCCTTACGTACGTCCCGAGGCTTGTGTTTTGAACTTGTCAACAACTGGATGGATCTCACTTAAACTTGCACAGTTGAATGATCTAAATGTGCCGATGATAGATAAATAAAGGAATTTTGGCTTTGACGATTTTCAGCAAAATTATGGCCCTTTGTCTGTTTTTCAACTACATAAANTTACCCTGTGCGGACTGCACAGGCTAATCTGGGATGACAATTCACGCACATGCATTTTGCCCAGTTTTCTCAGAACACGACACATATATGGGGAGCTTACAAAGGTTATAAGCAATATTCATGAAGATTTAACAAAAAATAGGACTTCTAGATTGTTAACAAGGTTTTACTAAAGCCATTTAAGGGAAAACTGCTTATGTCACAAAATAATTAAAAAAATAGCAAAAATTGTGGACCATTTTGTTCACATTATATATTTCCTTGCTTAAACACATATTTTCTGTTTAAAAATGCATCATAACTTGTTCTATGCATCATTACTTTTCCAACTAAAATGTTCACTTAAGTTGAACATAATAGTTTACAATGTTTCATTGCTGAGCAAAACTGCAATTTATAAATTTGGTGTCATTAAAGAGGTAAGCACAGAAACCATATAATACTTCTGCAAACACATTAAACATATACAATTTAGGAATAGAAACACATAATATATGTAGTGGTAATTTCAAACAAACTTTTATTAAACAAGTTTCCTTATTCTGTTAGCCGCTAGCCATTAGAAAGCTTATAATGACTTTATACCTAAACAAGTGGTATATAAGAATATTGATAATGATCATATTAAATGGGAAATAAGGTATAGGATGTGACAAATCCATTTCCCCCATTGCCCAGCTATCACTGAGTGCTATTAAAAGTGAACTTCTACCCAAATATACTAAGTAGTTATTGTGCATTCACTATTGTGAATACTGTAAATCAGCATTTGTTAAAAACAAACATGTCAAGAAATTTGTGAAGAGGGTACATTTGATAAATAACTATTTTGTCATTCTTCTTAAAAACACCAATAACAGATAACCTAATGAACACTCACCTAAATCATCTGCACCATTGTATCTGCGTGGTGGTCCACTGAAAGTATACAAACAGGTCAGCATAAAACAACACTGCATAATTATTTTATGTAAGTATTTCTAAAAACTGTGAATAGGACCTTAAGTCTGAAGCTTCATACCAAATATGCACAGGTACTTGAAAAAAAATGTTTGGTCCTTATATATATAATAAAAGAAAAGGTAACGACCAAAAATCGCCTTCCGTCGTAACTGACATTTGGATGTCGAGAATTACACACTTCGACTTTGGGTTCATATTTGTGAAACTTTTAGCTGTTTTGGACATACTTGGTGGATTTTCATCAAATAAACTGTGTTTAATATTAGATTGATGCTTCCTGCTTGCAACCACAATGACATTTGTGTGCATTATTCAATTTTCCATGCTGTTGCATAGCGTTATAAAATACACCTGTGAAATCATCGTTGGATACCTTTTCTTTTATTACATATATAAGGACCATTTTTTTTTTAAGTACCTGTGCAAATATGAAAGCATTTAATCGCCTTCGCTGTAAACAGACAATTTTTTTAAGAATTTCCATATACAAGTCTATGTAAAATTAGTGACTACTGTGGCGAGGCCAGTTATGAACCTAGGGGCCTAATATATGTATCCCGGAAAAGCAACCTTTTGGAAAACCCCACAAATCTGCTGGTACAAATAAAGCTGACCCATTTATGATCATTTAAAAATCACACACTGTATCAACTGTTTTTATTTAAACTAACATATCATTGGTTGATGTAATGGACCAGCATTGTTTGTACCGTGGTGATAAGTGGGTTTTTCTAAACTCGAGCAAACTCCGGGATCAGTCTATTTGAACAAGCTTAGCGGAGGACCACTTGATGATGCCACATGCCAAATATGAAATCCTTGGGCATTGTGGTTTCAGACAAATAGATTATGATATTCTCTATATAGGTGTATGTAAAACTGGGTATCCCCTGGACGGGACATTTCTTAACCCAGGCACATAATTTGAACAAACTTTAGATGATGTCACATACCAAATGTGGCTTGTTCTGAGAAAACTGGGCAAAATGCTTGTGCGTAAAGTGTCATCCCAGATTAGCCTGTGCAGTCCGCACAGGCTAATCAGGGACAACACTTTCCGCCTAAACTGGATTTTTGCGTAGAAGAGACATCATTTAAACGAAAAATTCCATAAAAGCGGAAATTGTCGTCCCTGATTAGCCTGTGCGGACTGCACAGGCTAATCTGGGATGACAATTTACACACAGGCATTTTGCCCAGTTTACTCAGAACACGACACAAATATGAAAGCCTTGAGTTTTGCAGTTTCAGACAAGATTTTTTTAGATGTTTTCCCTACATAAGTCAATATAAAATTTATGAACCTCAGACGGGGCTAGTTTTGACCCAAGGGGAATAATTTGAACAACTTGTAGAGGACCTTTGGATGAATCCATATACCAAATCTAAAAGCCTTTACAGACAAGAAGATTTGTAACAGAATTCCCAATATAAGTTGATGCATTATAGCAAACCTAGAAAAACTGCATGTAAAACTGGGACCCTGGGGTGGGGCCAGTTTTGACCCTGTTGGCATAATGTGCACAAACTTTGTAGAGAATCACAAAACAATGCTTCATACAAAATATTAAACCCATGGGCCTTGCATTTTCAGAGGATGTTTTCACTATTAAAACAACTTTTTGAGCCTCTTCATCTAATTAATCATCGGACGAGAATAATATGAACAATTTTAACAGAACACCATCTGAGGAACATTCCAGTGAAGTTTCATTTAATTCTGTCATGAGGTGCAGGAGATGCTGTTTTAAGCAAAAGTTGATAGAACAGACACACAGACTGACACACTTACAAAAACAGACAACACTGTTTCCCAACAGCTCAACATGACCATCTTAAGGGCTTCAAAGCAAAACACCCCAAACCTGACCACAGAAGTAAAATACATTTCTCTTTTTCTTTGCATACAAATAATTATTTTATAGTTTTTTATCGCAAAATAAAGAAACAACTCCTTTTGTCATTCTGTGCATTGATGTTAAACAACTCTGGCCAACCACCCTCTTGGTTTAATCCCTCAATATTTGAATCCCAAATTGTTGTCTGTTGATCAATAAACATGATCAATCAAAAAAATCTTAATCAAGCCATGTGTTACATAATTATACATGTACATAATTTGATGAAACATTCTGCTTTCGCATTCTTGATATATAGAAAAATCCTTTAATTTGGAAATTATCTGGTTAAATCATGGCCAGTGCTGAAATACTTTACAGTGAAGAATGCACTTTGCAATTTAATGCACAAAAGAAAGACAATACACATGTATTCTGCTTTTTAAGTATTTCAAATATGCAAACATGCCAAAGGTATTTGTCTAGTAGCTTCACCTCACAATACACAGTGAGCAATAAATCTTAAATAACTGAAGAAAATTTACTCAAGAATGGCGTATTTATTAAACACCTTAAGCATAAAAAAATGAACTGAAACCGAAATAGCTCAAGGAATTTTTACATAATTAACCCACAAAGAGTTACAAGAATCACTTCCGTATACTGTGTATCACCCCCTTGGTGCAAAAAGGTAACATGTGTTATTTAATTTAAATGTCATATGGTGCCTTTGTTGCACCAATGGGTCGATATTGTAACAAAATTAACCTTCAATGAAATAGTGTTGTTTAATTTCTGATGTACTTTGTCAATTTCAATATAGGATGTAACACTAGTTATAATTTTGTACAATATTTTAATAAACAAGTTCATGAATTTTGTTAGTTAACGAGCCTTTGGCAATTTTTCTTACACATTTTCTGGATAATTTTAATAAATCATGGTATGAAATGATAAGTGTCAGATTTTTGTATCACATGCTTTTAAATAAGCAACAAAAATTAATGTTTACATAAATATCATGATAAAAACCCAAAAGTTGTTTTAATCGTGTGATGTAACTTGCCGTTGCATCATCATTTCAGCAAAAGAAAAACGCCATTGGTCAGCCGAAAAAAGATGCCAATGAAAACCCTTTAAAAGCTATATTACATGTTTAAGATTGAAATATTTGTAATGTCTGAATATATTACATATTCAAGTCAACACAAATCCTTCCAAGAAAACCCTTTTAATAATTATAAAAGTTACCTGTATAAGGTAAACGAGCTGCTGTTGTTATTATTTCAATTACAGATTGTTACAGCTCCTATTCTTATGTAAACTTACATTTTTGCTAATCAAACATCAGTCGCAGTGTTTGCTCATTTCAATCTTAGAATGTTCAGACATAAGCAGTCTCATTCCGTAAAAACTCAGTCTTACGTCTACCTGCTCATACGTCTGGGGTATAAAAATGGTTAAAAAATTTGAAATTTTAGGTATGTGCACTTCAATTTAAGCACATTCCTTATACTTGTACAGCAAAATATGAAATTATAATATTAATACACATTAAATTAACATAAAATACATCCAAACAAATATTTACTTACAGAAAACAAGCAACTGCCTAAGAGTTAATCCTTATACACTAACCTCTTTAAAGGTTTTAGTCACTCACTTGTGCACAGCAAATGTTTATGTCTGGTTATACCAACAATAATAAATCTGACGGTTTACACTTATCCTAAACCTGTCTTAGTATCACAATCATCCTTGCATTCAGCCGCACATGTAACTTGATGCAACAATTTCACATTTCAAAACTTTCCGTATCAACTTTCTGTTGCAGAATGATTAAGTCTTAAGATTAAATTTTTAAACCTGAATGTCAAAAAAGAAATATGATAATACTGTAGCCACCAATTTTATTGAAATGTCTTGAACATTCCTACCAAGGGCAAAGAATTTACATGTAGCCTGATAAATACATCAGGCCTCCGTATGACAAAAGGTGACCTCATTTCACACACTTGAGTTATTTACGCAAGCCCATAACGCAAAATGATGAATGGCCAATCTGAAAGGCTATTCCCCTCTTTCAAACGACTTACTAAGCATTGTTCAAACTAAAGACGTCTAGTTATTCATTTATTGGACTGTATCGCTCTATTAAGTGAAACCGTTTTATGAATAGTATTTTTAGTCTGTTAATTGTCCTGTACAACAGAACTTTCAATGAATGACATACTTGCGATCAGATCAAATCTAAATTGAGTAGAGTGTTTTGAGTGCAAACATTCATACAGATGGCCTAATAGAATCTTTAAAGTAAATTTAAATTTGAAAAATAGTGTGATTTGATTACTGAAATAGGGTGAAATAAGTTAGTGACATGCATACATGTACCTCATAATCATTCCTGCTTTACTTCTTCAAAAGCTGCACACTTGTATTGATTAAATGAAACTATTCACTGTCTTCATTAAAAGTAATTGATGAAATCAAACTTTAACAAACTGATGTTAACATATATCTTTATTCCTTGTAACTGTTAAACATATTTCTAACACAATTAATTTCTAACACAATCGATGACACGACTGACTCTGCAGATATTGGTTCTCGCCTACTTGGTTGAAAAAAGTTTGTGATTGACTGATTTTGAGGCGAAACAATCACACCTTTTTCCATAATGATAATGGGTTTTTTTCCCCAAAAAGTTAAATTTGCTTGCCACAAACAATATGATTTGAGTCACTCTATAAATATCTCAAAGTTAATGGTGTGTAGCCTTTATAAACATGTATCTTTCAGTTGTTTAATAGGCCTCAAATACTAGCACTTAAATGTGAATGTACACAATTTTGGAAAGTGGTAAGTTCTTAATGTTTTATGTACGTATGCAAATCCTCACAAAACTGAAATTGCAACAAAGGCAAAAAAATCAAATGTGAAATAAACAAATTACAGCAAATTATTAAGTGCTGTCACTATTAGGTGACATATGCCCACAAAGGCACTTTCAAATCTTCCATCTTGATAGTAAAGACAACATTTTCTTTTGCAGCCACCTTTGATAGCATTAAAGCTATTAGACTTCATAAAAATCTTCACCAAAATGTATGGAATGCTTCGTCTGTCTTCTGTTGACTATTGATATAACGCCTGTTGCATCCAAATGATGTGGGTTCAAATCATATGACATGTGCTTATATAAGTATGCTGTGTGCTTGCCTTGTCAACAGAAGACAGACGCGGCATTCCATAAAAATGGCATTTAATTGTCATATGTTTTACGACTTATGATCTCAGGAAAGACAATTATTTGTGTCATGTTCTGAGAAAACTGGGCATAATGCTTGTGCGTAAATTGTCATCCCAGATTAGCCTGTGCAGTCTGCACAGGCTAATCAGGGACGACAATTTCTGCTTTTATGGAATTTTTTGTTTAAATGATGTCCCTTCTTAGCGAAAATCCAGTTTAGGCGGTTTGTGTCGTCCCTGATTAGCCTGTGATTAGCCTGTGCGGACTGCACAGGCTAATCTGGGACAACACTTTACACACATGCATTTTGCCCAGTTTTCTCAGAATTTTTTTATTTATCCAAGGTAGTAGTCTTACTTTAGCTGACATGCTTTCTCAGCCAGTGAAGCCTCATCTTCAGCCTCTGTTATATGATCTAGATGAAATGCCAACTGCTTTCGGGGTTTCATAATTGTCCAAAGGAATCACTCACCAACAATCGTGATTATGAGTAATAATTTTTTTTATTTTATTTTTTATTCCATATTTTTTTTTTCTTAAGATATTGATGAGTAATAATTTTACCTTAGCCGCATTGTGCTTGATCTATATAATTATGCAAATCACATACTGTCAATAAAGAAATATGCCTTGAAACAAATTTTACCAGCTTGTTAATTCGAGTCTATTTCTTACTAGCAATCCCTATACACCAAAACGCCATGATTGATTACAGTAAAATTGTATCTGATTCCAGGCAATCACTTATTTGCAATCCTTACACACCTTGATTTTTCTTATTAAGTACCTGAAACTTTTATCCTATTAAGATGGATCAACATTTTATCACCTCTTCATAAGTCCACGTTCAATGCATGATTGCAAAAAACAATACAATCTTAAACACTGTACACAAGACAGTGACGTTTCTATAAAATGGAATGTGCAATAATATTCCACTGAATCAAAAATAAAATAAAAGTTACTACCCTCAAAGTATTTATTCAACCCAGTTCCTGCACCAAATACATGTACTCAGTTACACCACCCAATACAATTTCATTGAAAATGCATGAACTTGATCAACCATTCATACTATATCATCACCGATTTTATGCTGGGAATGAAAATGCACTTCAAAGGTGATCATGACGAATGTTTGATCTTTAAGAGACAGAGCTGTTATGAGATTATGATTTTCATGGTGATTTTGAAATCATAGGAGTATTTTAACAGTGAGTCAAAGATGACAGAAGCAATTTAAGAATAACGATTAAGAACACTTTTTACACTGTAATTCCAATACAGGTTCCAAGCCACGAACCCACATTATAAATGGAGCACATTATAAGTTCAGTGCTCATATATTGCCATATTGCGTTGACATCATGCCATTCGCCTACACATACTCATGCGATAGGCGTGGCCATTTTTTAATTAACCCATTTATGCCTAGTGTCTAGAAAAAAGGCCTTGGCAAACAGCGTAGACCCAGATGAGACGCCGCATAATGCGGCGTCTCATCAGGGTCTACGCTGTTTGCTTAAAGGAATTTCTGTAAAAAATATTCTAAATATAGAAATAAATTTACTAGACATCCCTAATTTTGGAAATAAATTGATCCAATTTAGAAGGATGGGAGAGTCCACTAGGCATAAATGGGTTAACTGAAAACATTTGAGACAGATATTGGAAGATTGGAGAAAACAACGGGAGCCAACACCACTCAAGTCATATATGATTCCGCCTTATTTTAGACCACTCTATATTGGATTTACAGTGTAATGCAANCCATAGTTTTCCTTCCCATATGGATTATACCCACTGAAACAAACAAGATGTCATGTCAAATGTTAGTGCAACCAGAAGAACAAAATGAATACAAAATGGTTGCAACAAAAACAACCCCATGAAATTCTTTGAAAATGATGCCAGTTTCCACATGTTCATTGCTTTTTGGGGGAATACAAATCAGTATGATGTTTGTAGCATTACAATAATTGGCAGCTAGATTACTGATAGTAAACATTTACATTACAGTCATTGCAAACCTTGTAATCAATCTAAATTAATATGTCATTTCAATCCAAAGGACTTTCCATTTAATCAGCATTCAGACTGTTGAGCCATTTTGCTTTCTGCCTGGATAAATTGTAATTATTTAATATATATATGTTTAAGTCTGTGATTATTTGAGGAAGTATTCATCCAACGAAATCTCATGCTCTCTTGGATCTTCTCAGAACGATTAACTTTTTTTGTGCAAGTTTGTTAATTTGAATATTCTTTCCATATTACGATCACCGAACAATGAGACATCTATGCAACACTTCAAATCGCCAACGCCCGTCAAATTTATTAACAATCTACATAATTACAACACTGTTCAAACATTGATTTTTTCTTCATTGAAATGCATATTCAGATAATAAAGACATTTCAGTAAAAGGCATGCATAATCAGATAATAAAGACATTTCAGTAAAAGGCATGCATAATCACATTCTATGGCAATCTATAGTTATATGAGGAACAAAAACTCTCAGCATCATGGGTTGAATTGAAATATTTATAAACTTTAACCGTATAATGGAAAATGCAAAATTATTTCATATTAATTTCAACATTATGGTTTAAGCACTTACATGTAAAACTAAATCAACTATCTGATACAGGTATGTTTAACTGAGATTCTTATAATTAAAGCAACTACAAACAAGTCTATTTCCACTCGGAGCTTTACATTTGTGTTGCATTTTACAGTCAATGTTATCTCAGGTTGCTGACCTTTGTCAAGTAGACATAAAACAGGGAAAGTTATATTGCACCATGACAATCTTATCGCAATTGCAGTGGTTAATGTGCACAAGATTGCTAGTACACCTCACATTCATATGACTGCAAACCAAAGAGCAGGCATTACCAGGAAGAAGTTGTTAATAAAGGCCATGGTAAAAACTCAGCCTATTTTAGTTACTATATAACATTTAGTTTTCTTGTTTAAAGATGAACTGAGAACCTGTTGGTTTAGAATTTTTCCAGGACAGGCCCCACCTCCTGAATAACCTGTATGTCAGTCAGAGAAATAAAATACCCATGCATCAGACAGACAAAATTGTATTGTGGTTTGATTTTTTGTTAATTAACAAATATTCTACCAGGATAGGACAAAAAAAAATGTTTGCAAATAAAATGTAAACATTTTTTTCTAAACTGTGCTCTGGTTCATAATTTCTTTACACATTATTTTTTATGAGTATTGTAACTATGACCATTTCGCTTGTTGTCTGTAGAGGATCAGAAAGTATCCTTAGAATATTATAGTGGTTTATCAATGAATGTACTTATAGTGGCAAAGGTATTCTGCCTGTGCTGGATACTAGCGGATACATACTTGGCATATGAGCTACTACGAAGGTGCCCGTGTTCAAAGTCTCTGTATCCACCATTCATCTCTCCTCGTGACACGCCAGGCATCATTCACATGCACAACACTGCAACAACACAAGTACAACAGTGGTAATGAGTCACAAGTACAAACAACAGTGGTAAGTCACAGGTAAAATATTGGTAAGTCACAGGTACAACACTAAGTAGTCACAGGAACAACACTAATAGTCACAGGTACAACAATTGAAAGTCACAGGTAAAATGGTGGTAAGTCACAGGTACAACATTGGTAAGTCACAGGTACAACATTGGTAAGTCACAGGTACAACAGTGGTAAGTCACAGGTACAACAGTGGTAATTCACAGGTACAACAGTGGTAAGTCACAGGTACAACACTGGTAAGTCACAGGTACAAAACTGTTAAGTCACAGGTACAACACTGGTAAGTCACAGGTACAACACTGGAAAGTCACAGGTACAACACTGGAAAGTCACAGGTACAACACTGGTAAGTCACAGGTACAACACTGGTAAGTCACAGGTAAAACGCTGGAAAGTCACAGGTACAACAGTGGTAAGTCACATGTACAACAGTGGTAAGTCACAGGTACAACAGTGGTAAGTCACATGTAAAACAGTGGTAAGTCACAGGTACAACATTGGAAAATCACAGGTTCAACATTGCAAAGTCACAGGTACAACAGTGGTAAGTCACAGGTACAACACTTGAAAGTCACAGGTA
>VMBQ01008727.1:0-32210 GCA_007657795.1 Dreissena rostriformis
TCAATACAAAAATATAACTGGTTTATTATAATACTTCTAATATTCAATTATAAATAAACAGAAAAAATAATTATTAATGAACAGAATAATTCGTGATCAGAAGCCTTAGCCAAAATTTACCATACTGTTACCATTTGTAAATCAAGCGTGCCTTTCAGTAAAAGTTCGTCGACTTATAGATGTTTGTTTATTACAATGAGACAAATTTAGATGATAGTTTAAGTTTAGAAAAAGGTTCTGGTTGATCATTACTATAAATATAGATATATATTTTTTTTAACTGCAGGGCGAGTAGATTAAAGTGAAGGGCGAGTGGATTGTCAGGCCTACTCGCCCTGCAGGTTGAGTGGCTCTGGAAAAATTCTTCAAGGCCTGGACTAACTGTTAATTGTTTGAATTTGCGACAAGATGAGGACTGCTTTGATAAGTTGTTCACCGACTTTAGTGGCTGTTTCTTGACTTTAAATCTCATTGTGACATAAGTGAGCAGCTTTCACAGCAGATTGGTCGCTCTGCTTCAATCAGCATAGCTGTTTTAGTTTCAAAATGCTTGGCCAGTGTTTGTTAGTGGAAAATAAGCGAAACATTTATTGTTAGAACCAGGGGAATGTCTAAGTCAGAATTCAAGCTCTTCAGGACCGGGGTGCTAAACTGGCCTGAAAAAGGCTCTTTATTGACATTATTGTGTAACAAATTCCAAAAGTTCTTAACAGGGCAGTGATTTTTAGCTCTACTGGCCGAAGAGCTTATGTCATGGTGTGGTTTCCGTCGTCCGTCCGTCCGTCNATTCAGGGATGTTGCAGAGACAGTTTCTTCTGAAAGGGCATTCCAAATGTTCACTGTCCTAGCTCCAAATGAGTTTAGCCTTACATTATGATGAACAAAGTCTCATAAACTCAGTCTCTTATAAACACAAGCCTCTTATAAACACAGCCTCTTATAAACACAGTCTCTTATAAACACAAGCCTCTTATAAACACGTGTCTCTTATAAACACAAGTTTCTTATAAACACAAGCCTCTTATAAACACAGTCTCTTATAAACACAAGCCTCTTATAAACACAAGCCTCTTATAAACACAGTCTCTTATAAACACAGTCTCTTATAAACACATGTCTCTTATAAACACATGTCTCTTATAAACACAAGCCTCTTATAAACACAGTCTCTTATAAACACATGTCTCTTATAAACACAAGCCTCTTATAAACACAGTCTCTTATAAACACAGTCTCTTATAACCACATGCCTCTTATAACCACATGTCTCTTATAAACACAAGCCTCTTATAAACACATGTCTCTTCAATCCATGGTGAAAGTTCGTGAAATTGTTTGTTTGTGGTTTCAATATATCTGACTGAACAGTCTTTAAACTTTTAACAGAGTAACATTTGGAACTGTTAACATTAACATTTAACTTATTTACAGGAACTTGAATATCTAATCATTTCTGATGGTTCCCCGCATCAGGTACTGCATCCGGAGGAACAACTCTCGTCTGCTCCACAATTTTATCCCGANTGCAAAGTTTTGTTATATGTGAGTCCAAAAAATGCATTGAAATTTCTAAAAAATTATATAGTTTAATATTTGGACTCGTTCTTTCAATTCGGGACTCATAGATTTGCAAGTTATTGAGTCCCAGGACTCGGATGACAAAATTTGTAAAAATATCACTGCAGGGTCAAGGTTTGTCTTGACAATCGATCATTAAGCGTCAGTACTATTGTTAGTACTGAAGATCTGACCAATTGGTCACCAAGAATACAGAGAAATGAGAGATAACGCATAAGACTCCTGCGATATGATTTTAATATTGTGTACACAATGGGGAGCAAGATAGTTGCATCATACTGATTGATAGGGAAAGCTATGAGTTATGCACGAAATCAGAAGCGTTTGTTTCATTGGTAGTAAGGAGTTCATTGATGAGCGGAAAATGAACAAATCAAGGCATTGTATAATCTGGATTCAGTATGTTCTCAATTTGTTCAGTTTTGCATGCAAGTGTGGCCGGAGAAATCTGCACTGTAGAATCAAATTCAAAAGTATGGGAAATACCATGGGGATAAATCGTTACATAAATGTCTGTAACTGCAGAGAACACACCTAATTCAGCGATTTTTATGCCCCCGGTAGAGTGGCATATAGCAGTTGAACTGTCAGTCCGTCAGTCTGTGCTTCCGTTCGAAAACTTTAACATTGGCCATAACTTTTGCAATATTGAAGATGAAAGGTCAAGGTCATCCTTCAAGGTCAAAGGTCAAAAAACAAAATCCAATGGAAGTAACAAGCTTTAAAGGGAGATAATTTATATACCTGCCAAATGATAAATAGAAATTTTATTTCAAAGCGGCGCAGTAGGGGCATTGTGTTTCTGATAAACACATCTCTTGTTTAAAAACATTATAAAGTACCGGAATTCAGAACTTTCATGATTGAGAAAAATACAAAACTCGCAATTGTCATACAAATATTAATCCAAAAACAAATAAAAGTGCTTCAATTTTGTTCTTAAATTGCGTTATCAGCAATTGAACAAATGCAATCTATTAGTTATGTGTTATAACGAGCATCTTGTCTGATTAAATAAAACAGCATTTTCGATCAATCAGGCCATTTCTGTTTTAATTTTCCACAGATTTTGCCTTTTTTTTTCATAATCTTAAAATCAATACATTTCTCAGAGGTTTCACTGGCCAAAAAAGTTGTTGCCACTTTTTCGTGGCGTGAAAACCATGGGTTATTTCAACCTAATTAATATTATCAATATATAATAAGAACAATCATATAAGACCATCATTTAAAGAAACCTTACTATATTAATGTCATTGACTATATTATTACTTTTAAAAGTATGTAAATACATAAATAACACTAAGTACCTTCATAAGTCATACCTACGTAAGACTTTATAAGCTTTATTGTGTATATAAATAACATGGTTTTCACTTGATAAACTTGACCAACAGCACAGATAACCAAAATAATATAAATTAAATAATGTTAACATCAATGTAACAGTATGCTGTAAACATGTTTCAAATGATTTATTTAAACATAGCATCACACAAATGTACATCATCTGAAAGGGAAAAAGAAATATCAAACATCAGAAAATAAAGCATCTCAATTCAAATTGTTAAACAGTTACATTTGGTCATGTGCACATGATTTACAGCAACTTCTGTTAATAAAATGTTTTCTGTTAGGGCCTAGTGTCGGATGATTTCCAGGTTCAATAAAATGAATGTTTTTCACGCCTATTTCTTGACAGAATTTGAGAAAGGCCGAGGATAATTGCCACCATCAATTCTAGTTGTCTGAAATAAAATACAACACATTTTTTACAAACTATCAACACATAAATGTCCCTATTTTTATATGTCCGAATTTAAACATATCCGAAATTTAGTACATCGAGTGAATGGGCTACTTTTTATGTCCCCCAGTCTATACTGGGGGACATATTGTTTTTGCCCTGTCTGTTTGTTGGTTTGCTCAAACTTTAACATTGGCCATAACTTTTTCAATATTGAAGATAGCAACTTGATATTTGGCATGCATGTGTATCTCATGGAGCTGCACATTTTGAGTGGTGAAAGGTCAAGGTCATTCTTCAAGGTCAAAGGTCAAATATATGGGTCAAAATCGCTCAAAAGGGGACATAGTGTTTCACAAACACATCTTGTTATTTTAGAAATTGTTGGTATCTTAATTAAACTATATTGTTTCCAGAACATTATAATAATTAAACTATTAAACAGAAATGCTCACAAATGCCTGTTAAAACAAGTTTTCATGTGTTTTTGTGGAGAAATCAAATGCTTTTGCCATGGCATTGATTAAAGAAAAAGCAGCCCTAATAATTGTTATAATTATTGATCGCCGTGATAGTTTGTCCCAGTACTACATAATTCATTGCTCAATATCATAGAGGAGCCGTTTATCCGATAATAATCCCCATAACACTTGACAATAGCAGTAAAAACACCGTCTGTAACACTTACACGCTTCAGTGATTTCAATTTGCACTCTCCACTGTAGGTCACTTACATTGTCGTAAATTAATATTTACAACTGACAGACGCTGGCCGCTTATACTCGGTCGTGTGCTTTCAACTCGCAGTACATTTTCGGATAGGATTTTACCGATTTTTTGAAATTCGCCACTTTTAAAAAATTTGAGCAACTTTTAAAAAATTAGAGCCATTTGCGACATTTGCCATGATCGACAGCGCAAACCCCTGATTTCTGGAAATAAAATGAGCAAACAAGGTCATTTGCTTCATGGATGCCGGCCGTTGTATGGCTTTAAAGTATGACTTTGAGACAACTCAAACTGTTGATGAAAGCGAGTCTGATTAAGTGTTAAACCAGGCCCCAGAAGTGCATCTGTCCGGCTCTTAATTGTCCCAAAAATACATGTGAAAGAATATTAGCGTCACTCTGTGAAAAGGGGGTTTAATGCATGTGCGTAAAGTGCCGTCCCAGATAAGCCTGTGCAGTCTGCACAGGCTAATCAGGAATGACACTTTCCTCTTTTATGATATTTTCGTTTAAAAAAAGTCTCTTCTTAGCAAAATAGCAAAATCCACATTAGGCGGAAAGTTTCGTATCTGATTAGCCTTTGTGGACTGCACAGGCTTATCTGGGACAACTCTTTACGCACACTCGCATTTAGTATCTTTAATATTTTCAGATTCAGAAGAGGAGGATGAGGAGCCAGTCAAGAAACCAAAGTCTCGAAGATCCAATGGGGGTGACATGAGCCTAAACAAATCTGTTTTACAGATGCCTGATGGTAAATCATTTATCTTTTCTCTATAGACTTTTTAGTTTTCTCAGTTGATTAAAAAAAAATAAAAAAATCTCACATTTGTTGAGAACTTTTTAGTCTTCTTAAGAAAAAAATGTAAGGCCTAGAGCTGCTTATAGCATTTGCTGTCTTTACTGCATATTGCAACTTTTATGTTAGTTTTGTTCAATATATCCCTTTACTTTTTTCCGTGGAAGGAGGACTAGGTGGAACAAAATTTTGGGACAGAAGTCAGTGTTTTTCATTTTGTTTACAAATGCATTAGTTCTTAGTGAATGGTTTTATTGTGTAAACAATGAACAATAAGTTATGGTACTGGATAATGTTGTTTCAGACATGAGGAAGTTGATAGAACGTGTTCTGTGTTGCTCATGTGGCAAGCAAATCAACCCGATGAATCCTGGTGCTTTGAGGAAACACCCCTGGCTCAAAGTGACCACTTGTAAAGTGAGTTTGTGCCTTTAATCGAATGTGTTACAACTCTGTATGATACATGTAGTTAGATAATTGATGCTTAATTGACTTAATTGTTCGTAGAAAGGAGCATAAAGGTATTTAAGATTGAACATGAAACTGTTGTTATCATGGTGGAAGTTGAATGGTAAGCAACACCAGTTTCATGCTAAGCAGACATAACAGTTTTATGCTAATCAGACATAACAGTTTCATACTAGCCAGACAAAACAGTTTCATGCTAAGCAGAAACAGCCCTTTCATGCTAGACCATTGTTATATACATTGCTGCAATATAAATTCTAAGGATTTACAAATTGTTATTTGCATATTTATACAATGTCATATAAACAAATTGAAAAAAAGTCAAAATGGCATGCAAACCTTTATAAAAAAAAGCAACACAAAAACAACATGATGCCAACACATTCATGTAATCTCTTTGAACTCTTTAATGCTTGCCTAGATTACTAGTATGCTAACTATGCATGAGTTTAATAATTAAGATACAAAATTACACATTTTTATGTATCGTACTGTCTGTTTTTTCCAGAAATGTTACAAGTTCCTCAAAAGCGGACCGTTCTCACGTGGTGATGATGGCATCGATGAGCAGTGTAGATGGTGTGGGGACGGGGGCAGGCTGTACGGCTGCGACTTCTGCAACCACTGCTTCTGTCGCTTGTGCATCAAGCGAAACCTTGGCCGCAGTGAGGCATCGCAAATGGAGGAGAACAGTGAGTCAAGTTTTATCATTTTTAAGTTCACTTGCTGGGTGGCCTTAGTGACTTGGAATTATTGTGGGACAAGTTCACTTGCAGGACGGCTTTTATTACTGTAAATAATTGTGGGACAAGTTCACTTGCAGGGCGGATTTTATTACTTTAAATAAGTGGGGGACAAGTTCACTTTGCAGGGTGGCTTTTATTACTGTAAAAAAAAGTGTGGGACAAGTTCTCTTTGCCGGTTGGCATTTATGACTGTAAAAAAGCATGAAACAAGTTCACTTGTGGGGCGGCTTTTATTACTGTTAAAAAAAACATTGGACAAGTTAATTGCAAGGTGGCTTTTATTACTGTAAACAAAGTGTGAGAAAAGTTAACTTTGCATGATTGCTTTTATTACTGTATTTTTTTTTGGGACACGTTCACTTTGCAGGGTGGCTTTTATTATGTTAAAAAGTGTGGAACAAGTTCACTATGCAGGGTGTCTTATTATGTTAAAAAAAAGGGTGGAATTTTAAATTAAGTGTAATTTTAGCTATACAAGAGTAAAATGGACTTAGATAATGTAAATGTTCGACAATTAAAACTTTTTTTGTTAACCATAAGATGTAAAAACACTAAAGGGAACATTTAAAAATTGTATAAGTTTGTTCATATATTTTTTTTTATCCACAGGTCAAACCAATATCACCAGAACAATTTTATCTTCCTAATTTCAATGTCCATCCTGCAATTCATCTAGCCCAAATTTACACCAATGGACCTGATCCCAAACCGAAATTGGGATTTTTTTCTTTTTTTTTTTCTTTTTTTTGAGAAAGAAGTGTCTTATGATTATTATATCTCAATTTTATTTCATCAACATATAACAAGGTAACAATTTAACTATAATTAACATAATATTGTTATCATAATTGAATTATAGGCCTGATGTGTCAATATTTTGTTATAAAAAAATCCCAATTTGGTCCATTTTGTCGATAAAAATTCCCAAATTTGCCATTTTATCGATTTAAAAATCCCGATTTGACCAAACTCCTTTTCCCAAAGCGGCTGGAAAAAGCCCTTAGTGCACATCGTGACCTATTGAGTATTATGGTGCAGGGTTTTTTTGGCCCGATTTTATAGCCGAATCATGGCTATGTTCCCAATGGCAAAAGGTATACTTTTTTCCCAAAATTTGGAAAAAAATTCCCATTTTTTTTTTTTTTTTTTGTTTTTTTTTTTAAGAAGTGTCTGATGATTATTTTATCACAATTTGATTTTAATTACATGTAACAAAGTACATATTAGTTATATCAATACATATGGTTGTACTAAAGTGCTACCAAAGAAGGCTTCTGAATTTATTTTCCCAATTTCTTGAAAATGCAGATAAAAATCCCAATTCCAAAGCCATGGGCTATCTTATCAAAAAGGGAAAAAAAAACCTGTGTTGGGTGGCGTTGTATGTTCTCCTTCATGTGTTGTCTTTCTCCAACAATTGGCTTCAAACAACATCTTTTTAACTGCTGTGCAGATTTTCCTGAAACTTAATTGGAATAATCCTTGGGTGACTCTCTGTAAAAGTTATTCAGATCATTGGGATCTTCTGCAAATGTTGTTTGCCAGAGCAAAAAAGTGGAAATTAGAAAAAAAATCTCATGAAACAACAAGGCGTAGATGGATGGGAGTTTTATGTGACATCATACAGTTGTCCTTAACCAATTTTTTTCAAACCATACCTAGGATTTAAAAGTCTCCGCTGAAAAAGCAAAGCTCAACGGTTTCGTATTTCCTTTGTAACACAGTGTAGTTGTCCTTCACAAAATTTGCTCCAACCATCCCTTGCCATCAAAATTGGCCACATCCTGGGGGTTACTTTTTTTCCATTATATGTACTAAATAAAAACTTTTAATTTCTTCTCAAACCGCAAGGCCCAAATCTTCTCTGAAACAACTAGACTCTTTTACCAAATGTTTTTAAATTTCAAATATGTGGTCAAATCCCATGGTTAATAAGTTTTTCTTATTGTTTCTAGTAAAAACCTCAAATAATTTCATAGCTTGGAACACTGAATAAAAGTAATTCTTTTGATATAATATTTCAAATTGCTATTACAGCTGAGAGGAAGTGGCATTGTTATCTGTGCAAGCCAAAGAAAGTCCAGAAATTGGTAGATGATTGCCAGAAAATCTTAGACTTCATTGAAAAGGAAGAAAAGAAGGAAAAAGAACGCCTTGAAAGACAAAAACAGAGAGAAAAGGAAAAAGAAGAGAAATTTTTGTCAGTGAGGAAAGAAAATCAAGCTGACAAGCTAGTAGTTAAAACAGAAGTAGAAAGTGTCAAAGAAGTTAAAAAAGAAAAAGATGATACAAGTCCACCAAAATCATCTAGAAGGTCTTTGCCAGCTCCCCGTGACAAAGACAAGATTGAGGTCGACTCGCCTAAAGTTGTGAAAGTGGAGACTACCAAGAAAAAATCTGATCCTGATGTGGTCATAATTGATGGCAGTCCAGACAAGAAAGTAGTAAACAAAATTCCTCATTTTCAGCACCATCGAGCGACTCTCTACAAGCCCGACAGTAACACCGGTGTGCAGAAAGTCGTGAAAGAGCAGAACGTCCTTGCAGTAACTGTCGGTCCAAAAAAGCCAGTAATGGTTACCACGCCATACAGAGATAAGCCATTTGTCCCCATTATTGTCACTGGTAGCAATAATAAGCTGATTGGTCAGCCGGGGGTCGCTCAGTCAAGCTTTGGTCTGTTAAACCATGCTCAGATGAACAATGTAAATCTTCAGAGTTTGCTTTCCAAACCAGCTGTGATTAACGGGCCTAGTTTTGGTACAAACANGTAGGGCCTACTTTGGAAGGGATCCAGATATTCGCATTTATTTCGGGGGAAATCCACAAAATGTTTCAGTCCAATTAAACATCTCTAATCTAAACCCGCGTTTGTTTGTATCTCAACTGACTGAGCAATTACTTAATGCATAGACGGATAAGGGGCTGACTGAGCCATTACTTAATGCATAGACGGATAAGGGTCTGACTGAGCCATTACTTAATGCATTGACGGATAAGGGTCGGACTGAGCCATAACTTAATGCATAGACGGATAAGGGTCGGACTGAGCCATTACTTNGTTCAGTCATTAAAACTTTGTATTGATGGTGCACAAACTGATCTGTCAATCGCTAAATTGACTGCAACAAACCTGCTTCAAGCAAGAACTAGGGCTGCTGTAACCTTTGGGCACGGTTTTGATAAATTCTTTGATTCACTTAGAGGTTTGTTCAATGTTCAGTTCCTGACAAATGTTGCGGAAAACCCAGTCCAGAGTGCAAATAAAAGTGAAAGTCCATCGGTGACCACAACTAGTCAGAAAATGGAAAATGCTGATATAATAACTATCATAGAGGATGATAATGGTGCTAGGAAAGAGAAACCAAGTATAAGCAAGAGCAGTTATGACTATTCTATAGTGCTCTTGGACAGTGAAAGTTCAAGCATTTCTGTCTCAAATGTAGAAAAGAATGCCACAGGGGAAGACGTGCCAGAGAAAGATAAGATGGAAATCGACAGTGAGAAAGACAAGGAAAATTTGGATAAGGTGGCAGCAGACAGCGGAAAAGACATTACTGAACATATAAAAGAACCCGAAATAGAAAGTATAAAAGAACCTGAAATAGAAAGTGTTAAGAACTGTGAAAATGGGGATGATGGCAAAGTAGATGAAAGTATTGCAAAAGCTGACGAAAGTAAATCCAGTAGTGAACCAATGGAAACAGATGTGCTTGATGTTGATAAAATGGATGAATCTGATAAAAATCAGGAAACTGATTCACAGGAGAAAGCTGAAGATAAAGTAGAGGCTAAGAATGATGAAAATGATCTTGATGATAGTGAAAATACTGCAGCAGAGCTGGAACTTCTTAAAGAAATTGCGGATGAAATGCATGAAGAAAGTGAAGATGATAAAGAAGAAACAAGGACAAGGCCAAAAGCAAGAAAAAGCGAGCTGGAACTTCTTACAGAAATTTCGAATGAAATAAATGAAGAAAGTGAAGATGATAAAGAAGAAACAAGAACAAGACGAACAACAAGAAAAATAGAAGAGGCTCAATCCGTTTCTGCTGTTGAAGATTTATCTGATTCAAAGAAATCCAGGAGTCTAAAAAAGACTGCAGAAGAAAAAAAAATAGCAAGTCTAAGTATTGAAAGTGACAGTGAATCTGATGATGCAGTTTTCAAGACTACAAAAAAATCAAGCCAAAGGAATAAAGAAAGTAGTAAAGCTAAAAAGAATAATAAAACAAAGGATTATAAAAAGGCGCTTAAGAATGATAAAACTGATTCTAATTCTGACACTGATGTTGAGAAATCAGTTGAACAGAATGAAAATGATGATCATGATGATGTTGATGATGAGGATGATAATGATGACGAAAGCATCAGTACTATCAGAAGATCTGCTAGAAAAGGAAATGAATCCAAACTTGAAAAAAAGCATAGTAAGAGTGACTTATCATGCAGTGACAAAGGTGAAACAAAACAATGCAGTAAAATGGATCTAAAGAAAGATGAAACTGTTTCTAATTCTGACACTGATCGTGAGAAATCAGTTGAACAGAATGAGAATGATGATCATGATGATGCTGATGATGGGGATGATAATGATGGCGAAAGCACCAGTACTTTCAGAAGATCCGCTAGAAATAGAACTGAATCCAAACTTGAAAAGAAGCATAGTAAGAGAGACTTATCAAGCAGTGGCAAAAGCGAAACAAACAAATCCGGTAAAAAGGAGCTTAAGAAAAATAAAACTGTTTCTAATTCTGACACTGATCGTGAGAAATCAGTTGAACAGAATGAGAATGAGGATCATGAGGATGTTGATGATGAGGATAATAATGATGACGAAAGCACCAGTACTTTCAGAAGATCCGCTAGAAATAGAAATGAATCCAAACTTGAAAATAAACATAGTAAGAGTGACTTATCAAGCAATGACAAAAGCGAGACAAACACGTTCAGTAAAACTGATAAACTAAAAGCAAAAAAGGGATCAACGGATGATGAAGAATCTGACAAAAGTGTCACAACTAAAGAAAGTGATTCAAAACCAGACACTAGGAGTAGTTCTAAACAGGGTAAAGATAAATTGACTGCTAAACATGATGATGCAGATGTCAATGAGGAATCCGAAAATGACAAAGATATTGACTCAAACAAGTCGAGCAAGAAAAGTGAACAAGAAAAGAAGTCAAGTAAAGAAAACAAAATGACTGCAGAGAAATCAGACAAAAAGAAGGTTTTAGAAAGTGATTCGGACACAATGGATTCCAAAAATGACAAAGAAATTGAATCAAACAAGAAGTCAAGCAAGAAAAGTGATCAAGAAAAGAAGTCAAGTAAAGAAATCAAAAAGACTTCAGAGAAATCAGACAAAAGGAAGGTTCTAGATAGTGATTCGGACACAATGGATTCCAAAAATGACAAAGAAATTAAATCAAACAAGTCAAGCAAGAAAAGTGAACAAGAAAAGAAGTCAAGTAAAGAAAACAAAAAGACTTTAGAGAAAACACAAAAACAGGAGGTTCTAGAAAGTGATTCTGACACAATGGAAGATCCTGAAGATTTGCCTGATATTATTGCAAACGGTGAAGACTCCAACAGTGATAATGAAATTGGTGACGCTGTTTCTGATGATGAACTTCCAAAAAAAAGAAGCGAAAGGAAAGTCAAAGATTCGTCACAAGGTATGATCTTATTTTGGTCTTTCTTTTCATTTTGTTATGAAATGGGTTAGAGTTGTCGAATAACAAAACAGTACAATCTTATACATGATATTGCAGCAGCCTTTAACATATTTTAGAAAGCCATGGTATAGATTAGAAATTGTTTTGATAAAAACCTGACACAACTCTTAATTAACAATTAAAGAAAATAAAACAGCATGTCACAATAAAATGTTTGTTACATAAGTTATATATGCAGTTAAGCTTTCATCCTTAAAACAATGTACACATTATCAATGTCTTTGAAGATTCTTCATCAAGGAAAACAAGGCCAAGAGCTGCAAAGAATGAAGTTGAAAAAAAGCTAAGAAGTAAATCAAAAGAGATAGAGCCTGCAGAGTCGGACTCTGATCCAAATTATGACGCTGATCTTGAAAAGGAGATTGCCAGTCTTTCTAAGGAGACGAGACTTACAAGGAAGAAAAAGCAGGATAGCAAAAGCGAAGAAAAAGAGTCTAAAAAATCTGACAAATCTTCTATCAAAAAAGGTAGGAATTTCTTCTATAAATTGTGTAGACATAAATTTCGATTGTGTTGTTAACATTTTCAGTACGGCCTTTGTAAAGCAAAATTGATGGAATAACAAACGTTGCATAATATTCCAAGACAAAAACAACATAGTTTATGTTTTCTGTACAAGGATTCGATCTAATCTCTGACTCGGATACTGACGACGATTTTGTAAAAAAGCCTGAAAAGAAGACGGTTAAGCATGAGCGGGATGATGAGGATGATGAAGATGATGATGATGATGATGAATTACCACCAGCTGAAGATGATGAGGATGATGACAGCGACTCTGAGAACTCAGAAAAGCTCACTGCCTCTCATATCAAGAAACTTGCTAAGGTAGATGATGATGTCTACTTATTTTACAACTAAACTTCTGTTACACATTTATTGTTGATATAAAACAAATACTCATCCTTAGTTATGGCTTTTCTAGATTAAATACTCGATCAATCGCATTTATGGCTTAACTAAATAAGGGAAAGATCAGAGCAAAATAGCAGTGTCCTTTTTGCTTAGCTCCCTCCTGCCCTTCTGGACTGGTCAACACAAGAGTCTAACAATTATTTAATGGCAAATGAACAGTCTATGCTTAAAAGCCTTTATTACTTGTGTTTGCCTTCTTTAAGCATAGCCTATTATGAGAAAATGTTGATGCACTGGTGCTGCTTTCCACCCTGCCTCTTTTATGCAGCACCCTGTACTTTTGTGTGATCTTTCCCTTATAAATGTTATACTCTGACATGTTTATGGCTTATCTAAATTTTTCAATAAATGTAAATATTTATGGCTTAACTAAATAAAATACTTGTACATATTAATTGCTTAACTCAATAAAATACAAGTTCATATTTTGGGTACCTTCAGTAAACAAAATAACATGTATGGCAGCATGTTTAATGCTTGTAGAATTCTATTTATTCTTCCCTATACATAGTTACTGAACAATGTAAAATAGTTAGGAACGTATTGTTTATATCCAACCTTTTTTACACAAGGTTAATGCACTATTAATACCATTGATATATAAATTACTTAATATCAAATCAGCCGGTACCAAACTAGTCTAGACTCTTTCAATAAATGTGTCGTGTTCTGAGAAAACTGGGCATAATGCTTGTGCGTAAATTGTCATCCCAGATTAGCCTGTGCAGTCCGCACAGGCTAATCAGGGACGACAATTTCTGCTTTTATGGAATTTTTCGTTTAAAAGATGTCTCTTCTTAGCGAAAATCCAGTTTAGGCGGAAAGTGTCATTCCGGATTAGCCTGTGCGGACTGCTCTGGGACGACACTTTATGCACATGCATTTTGCCCAGTTTTCTCAGAACGCGACACATTTACTATAAAGCATGTAAGAGCTGAGACATTGATTCAGGAAGAAAAACATGCCACAAATATGAAGTGCTTTTGTGAAATGAAACGTGGTAGCATGTTTATGCACTCCTCTGCATTTGCCATTCGAAAGATGGTTTTCTTATCTTGTGTGTATTTTGTTAATCATTGTAGGCCAAAAAGTCCTCTGAGGAGGAAGAAAGTGACTTTGAAGATGAAATGCCTTCTGACATGTCCAGTGATCCAGGTTAGTTTATTTACAATTCTTTTGGTTTTGCATGATGGAGAGAAAACAATTGTGATGTAAATTGCAGAGGTGTTGTAAANTAAATTTTTCAATAAATGTAAATATTTATGGCTTAACTTAATAAAATACTTGTACATATTAATTGCTTAACTCAATTAAATACAAGTTCATATTTTGGGTACCTACAGTAAACAAAATAACATGTATGGCAGCATGTTTAATGCATGTAGAATTCTATTTGTTCTTCCCTATACATAGTTACTGAACAATGTAAAATAGTTAGGAACGTATTGTTTATATCCAACCGTTTTTACACAAGATTAATGCACTATTAATACCATTGATATATTAATTACTTAATATCAAATCAGCCGGTACCAAACTAGTCTAGACTCTTTCAATAAATGTGTAGTGTTCTGAGAAAACTGGGCATAATGCTTGTGCGTAAATTGTCATCCCAGATTAGCCTGTGCAGTCCGCACAGGCTAATCAGGGACGACAATTTCTGCTTTTATGGAATTTTTCGTTTAAATGATGTCTCTTCTTAGCGAAAATCCAGTTTAGGCGGAAAGTGTCGTCCCGGATTAGCCTGTGCGGACTACACAGGCTTATCTGGTACGACACTTTATGCACATACATTTTGCCCAGTTTTCTCAGAACGCGACACATTTACTATAAAGCATGTTAGAGCTGAGACATTGATACAGGAAGAAAAACATGCCACAAATATGAAGTGCTTTTGTGAAATGAAACGTGGTAGCATGTTTATGCACTACTCTGCATTTGCCATTCGAAAGATGGTTTTCTTATCTTGTGTGTATTTTGCTAATCATTGTAGGCCAAAAAGTCCTCTGAGGAGGACGAAAGTGACTTTGAAGATGAAATGCCTACCGACATGTCCAGTGATCCAGGTTAGTTTATTTACAATTCTTTTGGTGCTGCATGATGGAGAGAAAACAATTGTGATGTAAATTGCAGAGGTGTTGTAAATGGTTTAAACATGTATTGAAAAATGATCACCAAATGTTTCAACAACCATATGGTTGCCAAATAACATGAAAACTGATGATAATTAACTGGTACTAGACAAACATTGTTTTTCAGAGGTTTCATCACTTGGTTGTCCATGTACACAATATTTGCAATGGTCTTTGTACTTCTATTGCAGAGATTTCATTCCCAAAACTGAGCACTCCAAAGAAATGTGAGAAGAGCCAGGGAAAGAGTGACTCAAAGAGTAAGGGAAAGAAGTCAAAGTTTGAGGATGCTATCAGTGACGACTCCGACTTTGTGACGCCGAAGAAAAAGAAGCGATTCAATAGCAAATTCTTGGATTCTAAGATTTCAGACAGCGATTCCGAAGAAGAGGGCGCTGGGAAAAAGGGGGCCAAAAAGGGGAAGGGGTAAGAAACTTTGAGGTTTGGTAAGCTTCGTTTTCAGCAACAATTTATACACCATTTTTGTCGATTAATTGAGAAAAATGCAAAATTGTTAACAATACAAAATGTTTGAATTGTATTATCATGTTCTTTAAATGTATTTTCCGTTTTTATTGTTCAATTTGCAGAAAAGGTAAGCGTAAGGCAGAAGATAACAATTCAGATACGGATTCAGAGACGGGAAAGAAAAAATCCAAGGACAGGAAACGCCTAAGGATAAAGAGAATGGCTTCCAGTGACGAAGAGAAGGAACCTAGGGCAGTAAGTACTTATAGCTTTTTAGTTCACTTGAGCACAAAGTGCTCATGGTGAGCAATTGTGATCGCCTGTAACGGTCAGGATTGTGATCGCCTGTAACGGTCAGGATTGCAGAAGCTATGATAACCCAGCGCAATAACCCCTCCAGAACCAGATGCAAATAAACGTGAACAATAAATCAATTTATTTACAACATTAAAATAAACTTTTTACAATATGATACGACTATGAAAAGAAATAAACAACAAAGTATCAAAGTTAATGGCCAGTTAAAATCCAATATTCAAGTAATATTTGGACGATAGATGACGTAGTCCAACTGTAGATGATAAAGTCGAACGGTAGATGTAGTGGTGGAGTAGTATTGAGTTTCACGACCTGAACTTATGTCCAGCCGTCAATGACCAGAGCCGGAACTGAGCACCAGTCATAGTGTTCTGCGAAGTAGCAAACTTGGAGCTGTATCAAGCCCGAAAGTAGAGTGCAGATAACCCGAGTTGTATCAAGCCCAGAATCACCACATTGAAACGGCTAAAATAAATGACATTAGTAAATACTTTGTCATTAATGACTGTCTTACAGTCATCCCATATAAATATATATGGTACAATGTCCTATAAGGCTATCACAAACTTGTTTAATTCCATAAATGAATAAGTTTCTTATAAAATATTGCTACTCGCTTGAATGCATATAGTAAATGCACTGTGTGCCAAAGAGTTGCACATATAATACTCAATTCACCAACTAACATCTGAATTGTAAATGTTATACTCCACCGTTATGTGTAATATTCAATTAAATCAAACTCTAATGGTTTGTTAAATAAACTAAAACATAAGGCGTCTACACAAGATAATGATATAGACATTTACAAAGTCATTATTATACATGCNTGGGAAAAAGGGGGCCAAAAAGGGGAAGGGGTAAGAAACTTTGAGGTTTAGTAAGCTTCGTTTTCAGCAACAATTTATACACCATTTTTGTCAATTAATTGAGAAAAATGCAAAATTGTTAACCATACAAAATGTTTTGAATTGTATTATCATGTTCTTTAAATGTGTTTTCTGTTTTTATTGTTCAATTTGCAGAAAAGGTAAGCGTAAGGCAGAAGATAACAATTCAGATACGGATTCAGAGACGGGAAAGAAAAAATCCAAGGACAGGAAACGCCGTAGGATAAAGAGAATGGCTTCCAGTGACGAAGAGAAGGAACCTGGGGCAGTAAGTACTTATAGCTTTTTAGTTCACTTGAGCACAAAGTGCTCATGGTGAGCAATTGTGATCGCCTGTAACNTTACTTCCCAGCTAGTGCTCTAGTCGCAATGCTGTAACTGTTCGTGTATGTCAAATAGTCTGCTAATTTTATACGTGTAATCGCCCAGCAGCGTGTAGTGCCAAAGCGAGAAACATGCTTTCCATGAACTCGAACTGAACGACTTTTCTTCAACTGACCAATCAAAATAGACATAAATGGATCATGTACACATCACCCGATATCGTACAACTACAAGCGTGAATTACTGAAGCCCGTAAGTCTTACTTTAGAGAAAAACATAACAATTTACAAAAATATGAATATCGAAGTTTCTTAAAACTAAACGTATTTAAACGTGTTTTGGCTTAAAATGTATCTTCTACCGCACTGAATAATGTGCCTTACAAAAAACTTGCTTAAAACCCCTATTATAACCACCAAACAGAAAAACTCTGAAAACTTACATAACTTGACAAATATACAGCTCTATACAAATGAGGCCCGATAATTAACATTAAATAACAAAGAAATGGGTTCTATCGTTACATTGCCTTTTGTCCATCTTCCGTCGTCAACATTTACCTTGTTAACACTCTCATGGCCACATTTATTGTCCAATCTTCATGAAACTTGGTCAGAACATGTGTATCTTGGACGAGTTCGGAAATTGTTCCGGTTGGTTGAAAAACATGGCTGCCAGGGGGCGTGGCAGTTTTCCTTATATATCTATGGTAAAACCTTGTTAACACTCTGGAAGTCAAATGTTAAGTCCAATCTTCATGAAACGTGGTCAGAACATGTGTCCCTATAATATCTTAGACGAGTTCAAAAATTGTTCCAGTTGGATGAAAAACATGGCCGCCAGGGGGCGGGGCAATTTTCTTTATATGGCTATAGTAAAACCTTGTTAACACTCTAGAAGTAACATTTATTGTCCAATCTTCATGAAACTTGGTCAGAACATGTGTTCTTATAATATCTTGGACAAGTTCGAAAATGGTTCCGGTTGGATGAAAAACATGGCCGCCAGGGGGCGGGGCTGTTTTCCTAATATAGTTTTAGTAAAACCTTGTTTACACTAGAAGTCACATTTATTGTCCAATCTTAATGAAACTTAGTCAGAACATTTGTTCTAATGATATCTTGGATGAGTTTTAAAATTGTTTTGGTCTGTTGAAAAATATAGCCGTCAGGGGGCGGGGCAGTTTTCCTTATATGGCTATAGTAAAACCTCGTTTACAATCTAGAAGTCACATTTTTGGTTCAATGCTCCCGAAACTTGGTCAGAATATTTGTACTACTGATATCTGGGCTTAGTTCGAAAATGGTTGCGATCCGTTGAAAAACATGGCCGCCAGGGGGCGTGGCATTTTTCATTATACAGCTATAGTAAAGCCTTGTTAACACTCTAGAAGTCACATTTATTATCCAATCTTTTTAGAACATTTGTTCTAACAATAGCTGGGCTGAGTTTGATAATTATACCCCATTACCATTGGTAATGGGGGCTATATAGGAGTCACTTTTTCGGTCGGTCTGTCGGTCGGTCTGTCTGTCTGTCCCGCTTTTCCGGGCCATAACTATGTCGTTCATCTAGGGATTTTGAAATCATTTGGCACATATGTTCACCATCATTGGACAGTGTGTCGCGCGAAAGAATTACGTCAATATCTCCAAGGTCAAGGTCACACTTTGAGGTCAAAGGTCAAAAATGGCCATAAATGAGCTTGTCCGGGCCATAACTATGTCGTTCATCAAGGGATTTTGAAATCATTTGGCACATATGTTCACCATCATTGGACGGTGTGTCGCGCGAAAGAATTACGTCAATATCTCCAAGGTCAAGGTCACACTTTGAGGTCAAAGGTCAAAAATGGCCATAAATGAGCTTGTCCGGGCNTTAATAAACTAAACATGATGTTTGATCCTTTAGAGCTCTCCGGGTTAAGACCATACTATTAATAAACTAAACATGATGTTTGATCCTTTAGAGCTCTCCGGGTTAAGACCATACTATTAATAAACTAAACATGATGTTTGATCCTTTAGAGCTCTCCAGGTTAAGACCATACTATTAATAAACTAAACATGATGTTTGATCCTTTAGAGCTCTCCGAGATAAGACCATACTATTAATAAACTAAACATGATGTTTGATCCTTTAGAGCTCTCCGGGTTAAGACCATACTATTTATAAACTAAACATGATGTTTGATCCTTTAGAGCTCTCCGGGTTAAGACCATACTATTAATAAACTAAACATGATGTTTGATCCTTTAGAGCTNAGCCATTTTGCATTTCAAAATATCAATGGCTCTTGTTTATGAAATGTAAGTAAATTACGAGGGCTTATAGTCACCCAGACTACAGATCTGAGGATTGCGGGTTTGATTCGCGGACAACCCGCATATTTTTCTACAGACATTCCCCTGCTACTTCTGATTCAAGAAGGCAGTTGTGACTGTCAGATTACAGCTTACCCAGGAATAGTGTGAGTGGGTTTACCAGTTTACTGGCTACTTTGAGTGCAATACTGTTCAAAATGCTGAAANAATTATCCTCTAATAATTTAGGAAGACAACATAGGGAAAGACGACGAAGACGTGCCAGACCCGGACACACCTGGCGGGTAACTTAAGCGTCGCAAGATCCGCAAGGTTCATGGTCAAAAGAAGCTTTCAGACGAGACAAAGGCTGCGCAGAAGGCTGAGGAGGCTCGCAGAAAACGTATTGAGGAGAGACAGAAAGAGGTACGGTAGTACCAGGGGTTTTTAAGGATACTTGCTTTAGTCTCAGGAAGTCTCTTCATAGGGTTAATCCAGTTTAGGCGGAAAGTGTCGTCCCTGATAAGCCTTTGCGGACTGCACAGGCTAATCTGGGACGCCACTTAATGCACATGCAATAAACCCGCTTTTCATAGAGCGAGGTTCAAATGGACTTTACAGCCAAACTGTTTTTTTTAGAGCACTGGAGACCGTTTCATGGCTCTCGTGAGTGAAGACTCGTAAGCCATTTTGCATTTCAAAATATCAATGGCTCTTGTTTATGAAATGTAAGTAAATTACGAGGGCTTATAGTCACCCAGACTACAGATCTGAGGATTGCGGGTTTGATTCGCGGACAACCCGCATATTTTTCTACAGACATTCCCCTGCTACTTCTGATTCAAGAAGGCAGTTGTGACTGTCAGATTACAGCTTACCCAGGAATAGTGTGAGTGGGTTTACCAGTTTACTGGCTACTTTGAGTGCAATACTGTTCAAAAAGCTGAAAATCCACTCAATATTTGTTTTTAAATAAATATTTTTTTCTGAAAACTCAAGGTCACAGTATTTCACCAAGCGCTTAAGGGAAATCAAAGTTATACTTTGAAATTTCAGATCCAATTAACCATCTGAAATGTTTCTGGTTACCAAAGGATTAAATATTAATAATTGTAGCCATAGTTACTTGCTTAAAATATGTGTATTTAAAAAAGACCATATCCAGAGACTTTTGTGAATCTGAGGAATTTGGTTAAATGGTTGTGCCATTCATTACAGTACAACGCATACGTAGAGACGGAAGCGGCGGAAGAGGAAGGGGACCTTGCAGAGGGCACTGAGCGTGAGCAGGTCATTGACACCGCTATCAATAACTCCATCGCCAAGATACTGGGGTCGCCCCGCAAGGTTCCGGTCACCACCAGGTGCGTGCTGGAGATGGATGAGGACAAGAAGCCGCTCGTAGAGGTGGATAGGACCTTAGTTAGGAAGCTGAAGCCTCACCAGGTGGAGGGTAAGTGGGCACTTGCTGGAGAAAAAAAAGACGGAAAGTGTCGTCAATGATTAGCCTGTGCAGACTGCACTGGCTAATCTTGGACGACACTTAACGCACATATTAAAGATGCCATTTTGTCTAGTGTATACAAAACACTACACAATTGAGTGCAATTCTGTTTTTCATTTGATGTCAATCTTGTAGACTGACTGAGTCTGTGTAACTGACTACTTAATTTTAATCCTTCTTAAATTTGTGTTTTTGCAGATCCCAATTTTAGTGCTTTTAATCATGTTATCCTGCTCAACATTTTCTTAACCAAATCAATGTTACTATTTTCAAAGTAGTTTCGCTTTGGCTATCATATTGGGTTTTATGAAGAAAAAGTTGTAAACAAATAGATTGTGTAACAATTGGCTGATTTAGTTAAGTTCAGATTGGCTAGGCTAATTTAGTAGATTTTTGAGCTTGTCAAACGTGTGATCAAATTCAATGTCTTAACAAAATGAGCCTCGCTCTGTGAAAAGGGGGATTAATGGATGTGCGTTAAGTGTCGTCCCAGACTGCATAGGTAAGGCTAATCAGGGACAACACTTTCCGCTTTTATTGTTTTTTCGTTTAAAAGAAGTCTCTTCAAAGTGAAAACTTGGTTTATTGGCAAAGTGTTGTCCCTGATTAGCCTGTTCGGACGACACATGCTAATCTGGGACTACACTTTTCGCACTTGCATTAAACCCGTTTTGCACAGAGCGAGGTTCATATGGACTGTTTTACAGCTGTGCGGTTCATGTACAACTGCTGTGCGGTTCATGTTTTACAGCTGTGCGGTTCATGTTTTACAGCTGTGCGGTTCATGTACAACTGCTGCGTGGAAAGTGTGGCCAGGCTGAAGAATGAAGAGGGTGCAGGCTGTATCCTGGCTCACTGCATGGGACTTGGCAAGACACTGTCTGTAAGTGGGGAACCATTCTCTGTATTTATTTAGGGAGGGTCTGTATCCTGGCTGACTGCATGGGACTTGGCAAAACACTGTAAGTGGGGAACCAGTCTCTGTAGTGATTTAGGAAGGGGCTGTATCCTCCCTAACTGCATGGGAAACCATCCTCTATTGTTGGTAGTGATTTGGGGAGTGGGATGACCTACGGAATAAATATTCTGTACTTTAGACATTATGTAGTCAGTGTTCTGTACTTGAGACATTCTGTAGTCAGTATTCTGTACAAGAGACAGTATGTAGTCAGTATTCTGTATTTGAGACATTCTGTTGTCAGTATTCTGTACTTGAAACATTATGTAGTCAGTATTCTGTACATGAAACATTCTGTAGTCATTATTCTGTACTTGAGACATTCTGTAGTCAGTAATCTGTATTTGAGACATTCTGTAGTCAGTATTCTGTACTTGAGACATTATATAGTCAGTATTCTATACTTGAGTCATTATGTAGTCAGTATTCTATACATGAGACATTCTGTAGTTAGTATTCTGTACTTGAGACATTATGTAGTCAATATTCTGTACTTGAGACATTATTTAGTCAGTTTTCTGTACTTGAGACACTAAGTAGTCAGTATTTTTTTTACTTGAGACATTCTGTAGTCAGTATTCTGTACTTGGGACATTCTGTAGTCAGTATTCTGTACTTGAGACATTATGTAGTCAGTATTCTGTACTTTATACATTGTGTAGTTAGTATTCTGTACTTGAGACATTCTATAGTCCGTATTTTGTNAAAATTTTTTTTTTTTTAAATCAGACATATTGGTGGGCATCTCCCAAATTGAAAGCAATGAGCTTTAATATGATTAAGAATGCACCACAATGTTTCTTTTATTACTTCTGCACAATGAAATAGACACTGTTTAAAAAAACTTTTAAAAACAAGGTCTTCCCAAAATGAGCAGTTATCTCGCATGAAATTCCCAAATTGAAAGGCTAGGGCCTTTTCCCAATTTCCTGATGAAAAGCCCTGGATTAATGGATGTGCGTTAAGTGTCGTCCCAGACTGCATAGGTGAGGCTAATCGGGGACAACACTTTCCGCTTTTATTGTTTTTTCGTTTAAAGGAAGTCTCTTCAAAGTGAAAACTCAGTTTATTGGGAAAGTGTTGTCCCTGATTAGCCTGTGCAGACGACACAGGCTAATCTGGGACTACACTTTACGCACATGCATTAAACCCGTTTTTCACAGAGCGAGGCTCATATGGACTTATCGTTTTACAGCCGTGCGGTTCATGTACAACTGCTGCGTGGAAAGTGTGGCCAGGCTGAAGAAGGAAGAGGGTGCAGGCTGTATCCTGGCTCACTGCATGGGACTTGGCAAAACACTGTCTGTAAGTGGGGAACCAGTCTCTGTAGTGATTTAGGAAGGGGCTGTATCCTCCCTAACTGCATGGGAAACCATCCTCTATTGTTGGTAGTGATTTGGGGAGTGGGATGACCTATGGAATATGTTTTATTTAGGAGAAATTGTTACTGTCAAATGATATCATGTGATGAATGTTGTACATGATTTCAAAATTGTTGCTCAATGCCTATGTTTTATTGATTCATAACCAAAAGTGAAATGATTGTTATCTTTCAATATCTACTAATTCACAAAATAAATTAAATTACAGTGTTCTATGGCAGATCGCAGATTAAACTGTAAGACAAAATGCAATGCCTAGAGATAACTTCAATAAAATATAAAAGTATAAAATATCTAGAGTGAAATAGCAGGGTGCTGCTCTCCTTCTTGCTTCCACCATTCTGCCCCTTTAAATTGGTGAACACAAAAAGTGTGAAAATGTTTACAAATTTAATATTTGTTTGTGATTGTTAGTGGCACATGAAAAGAATATGCTAAAAGAACCTTAATTACAAATGTAAGGCTAAGAAACTTGTTGGAATTAGCACATTTATAGACATTGTACTAGATTAGTCTGGCTTGCCCCCCTGCCCCTTTTTAGCAGCGACCTGTACCTTTTGTTTGTGATCCTAGATCTTTCCTTAAATAAGAATCAATGACAACGGATCACCTTTCCCCTCAGGTTATCACATTTGTACATACCCTGTTGAGCAACGTGAAGCGTACAAAGATGTCCAAGTGTCTCGTTGTGTGTCCACTCAACACCTGCCTCAACTGGGTCAACGAGTTCCAGATATGGCTGGACGACGTCGACTTTGAAATTGAGGTAAGCTTTCCAAACAGCTCACTTTTAATTCAAGGCAATAAAATGAAATCTTCCCATGGAGAATTCGGGCTCTTTTCACAAAGATCCTTTTTTTGTAACCGAAGGCATATAAAAGGGAAATATTCATTTCCAATTTCATTTTAAAATTTATGTTTTATACTTGAAAATTGGCTGTAGTAGTTGGCTAAAGAAGAAACATATTAAAACAAAAACTACAAAAGCCAAACTTTTCTTTAAATAAATTGATCCAAATTTAAGCTAGCAAGCAGTACTAATAAGTGTCCCATTTAGCTTAAAATGTTTTCTTTTTATTTGTTCAAGTTATAAATTCAAGTTACATGTTTCTTGTTAGTATGAATGTTTCAATGATCATATGTACTTGAGAGTTTGAACATATAAGCAACATGTAAAGTAAAAACAAGTGAACATTTCATTTTTCAGCATTAAAAAAAAAAAAAATGTTATTTCAAAGTTGTTGATTGCTGTTTGCCATTCAGGTGTACGAGATGTCGCAGGTGAAGCAGAACTTTGAGCGCGCCCAGATGTTGAAGGAGTGGCACGAGGGCGGGGCCGGAGTCATGATTCTCGGCTATGACATGTACAGGAATCTCGTGTCGGGGTCCCACTGCAAGAACAAAAAACAAAAGAAAATATTTTTTGAGACGCTCTCTGACCCTGGTAGGTTTTAATATACATTCATCAATGATTTTATGATATATGACAATATTTTATTTAATGTAAACCTTATTATTTTATAGCTTTATTGCATAGAAAGCCTTGAGCTTACATAGACACTCTTGAGTCCCTTGCCTGGGAAGAACAAGTACTTAGTTTCTGAATGATTCCAAGAACACTCCACAAGTGGAGATCGAACACGGGACCTCCCAGTAGCAAGGCAGACACCATATCCAGTACACAAGTGTTCATATGAAGTCCACATCTGTCATCCCATTTGATTAACTGGTTAGGCCTGATTTAAAATAGATATTTTGCAGACATCAAAGCAAAAACAACATTGTGTCGCGTTCTGAGAAAACTTGGCATAATGCATGTGCGTAAAGTGTTGTCCCAGATTAGCTGCTAATCAGGGACAACACTTTCCGCCTTAACTGGATTTTTGCTAAGAAGAGACATCATTTGAACGAAAAATTCCATAAAAGCGAAAATTGTCGTCCCTGATTAGCCTGTGCGGACTGCAAAGGCTAATCTGGGATGACAATTTACGCACATGCATTATGCCCAGTTTTCTCAGAACGCGACGCAATGTTGTTTTTGCTTTGATGTTTCCAAAATATCTATTTTAAATCAGGCCTAACCAGTTAATCAAATGGGAAATCTGCATTGCTTTAACGCTATTTAATGCTATTGAGAAACTGGTATTTCTTCAGGTCCTGACCTTGTTGTTTGTGATGAGGGTCACATCTTGAAGAATGATCAGACCTCGCTGTCCAAGGCCATGAACAAGATAAAGTCACGCCGTAGGATCGTTCTCACCGGCACTCCTCTGCAGAACAACCTTGGAGAATGTAAGTTTTTAAACCACCATGATACAAAGTGAGCCATGACATGCAAAAAAGGGGTCTTATCTAATACACGGCCAGAGTAGCTCCAGCCAAGCTAGCCCATCTGTGCAATCTGGTCAGGAGTTACTTTGTCTGCTTATAAGTTTATAAAGGACAGCATAGCTTTTGACCGGACTGAACAATTGCACAGGCTGGTCTGGAGCTACGCTCGCCGCATATGGCATAAGAGCCATTTTTCATGACACATATGATCATTTGCTTGAAAGAGACGGTTTCATGGTTTTGGATTGAAAAACATGCCCCTGAAAAAGGAATCTTAAAACAGCATAACGTACAGCCTTTATATATTTCACCGATTACGTTATGTGCTGTTTTGTTGTGCGTGTATTATTGAAATGTCTAGTATACATCTCTGTACAATTGTACGTATACCAAGTAGCAATTAAAAAAAAAGTAAGATGCCTATCAAACAATTTACTTTGCAAGAGAACATGTTTTTCAAAACTTATAATACAAACACAAAACAAATATTATAACAAAAAATCTTGTGTCCAAATATACATGTAAAAGGACCCTTTAAATAATAGGCATAATAATTGATAGGGAACTATTGTCAGTAGGGTTCATGGATTTTGGAATTTTAGATTGATGAATTTCCTCTGATCATTGTGCAAACATTTTTCTATCTGTTTAGTAGTTTTGTACCAAAAAAGTATGTATTTGTATGAATAAAAGATTTAATGAACTCTACATTGTTAGAGGATGTACTTGAAACAGTGACCATTTTACACGTCATGTTATTTATCCCTTGTTACAGACCACTGCATGGTTAGCTTTGTCAAGCCCAGCCTGCTGGGTACCAGGAAGGAATTCTACAACCGGTTTGCCAACCCAATAACCAACGGGCAGTGTAGCGACTCCACCCCTACGGACGTGAAGGTCATGAAACGTCGCGCTCATATCCTTCACGAGCTTCTAGCGGGATGTGTCCAGGTAAATAGTGGATGTAGATAATGTAAATGTAATTGAGCCTTGCTCTGTGAAAAGGGTGTTTAATGCAAGTGCATAAAGTTTTGTCCCAGATTAGCCTGTGCAGTCCGCACAGGCTTATTAAGGTTCAGGGACGACACTTTCTGCTTGTATTGTATTTTGCGTTTACAGGGAGACTCTTCTTGACAGAAATCCAGTTAAGGCGGAAAGTGTCGTCCCTGATAAGCCTGTGCGGACTGCACAGTCTAATCTGGGACGACACTTTACGCACATGCATTAAATCCCCTTTTCACAGAGTGAGGCTCAATTTTAACAGGGTTCGCACACACCTTGAAAAGTGCTTGAATTTTAATGCTCTCCTTGAAAAGTGCTTAAAAAGGCTGTGGAGAGCTTAAAAAGTGCTACTACTAATCTTCTGGTGCTGACAAGTTGAAATATGCCAGCGAATAAGTTCATTTTTTTTCAGAAAGGGTGGCTTTTAAAGTACCTTTGGGTTGTTGACAACGACGATTCTAAAGTGAAAGCATCTTGTAAAGTATGCAGAACAGATTTAGATATCGCTAGTATGGGGGAATCGGCGTTGCACCAGAAGAGTGCAAAACATCAACGGAAATATCTTACTTTTGATTAAGCAGTTGTTACTGTAGCAGGGTAGTGCAGACGTTTGAAAGTCACATAGAATGTTAAGCAAGAAGAGACCAATTTAGCGAAAATGTTGTCGTTATTGGGCACAGAATAATACATGTATACAGTTTTCAGTAGGTCGGACTAAAAAAGTGCTTGAATTTGAGTTTAATATAAAGCAATGTTTCATGTTAAAGTAATGTACTGGTTTTTATGCTCCCGGTAGGGTGGCATATATCAGTTGAACTGTACGTCAGTCCATCAGTTCGTCTGTGCGTCCGTCCGAAAACATTAACATTGGCCATAACTTTTGCAATATTTAAGATAGCAACTTGATATTTGGCATGCATGTGTAACTCATGGAGCTGCACATTTTGAATGGTAAAGGTCAAGGTCGAGGTCCTCCTTCAAGGTCAAAGGAAAAAAAAAAATCTTAGGGAAGTAACAAGCTTTAAAGGGAAATAATTTCTATACCTACCAAATGATAAAAAGAAATTTTATTTCAAAGCGGCGCAGTATGTTTCTGACAAACACATCTCTTGTTGTTAATGTACTCTACCATTTTTTGTACCATTTGCTATCTAAAGACCTACATATTCTGGTTATATAATCTGTAGATACTTATAGATTATTATTATGTGAAGGGCATTTCACCAAAAAAAAATAAGGACCATATATGTAAATGTCTTTTAAACTCTCCTTAAAAATGATTACAGCTTGATAAATGTTCTCTTTAAGCTAAGTTATTGTAAATTTCCCCAAAAAATCATGGTAATGCTTTTACTCTTTAGAAAAAAAGCCTCGTTTCTGTGTTTTAAGGTATTTATTTGTTTATACACTTGAAATATAACTTAATTTTCAGAGGAAAGATTACTCGGCCCTCACAAAATTCCTTCCACCCAAGTTGGAGTATGTGATCTCGGTGCGACTCTCGAAAGTGCAGATGGCCCTGTATGAAAAGTACATGGAGCTGTCGGGTGTGGTAGTTGGGTCCGACACTAAGACCAAGGGGGCACAACTCTTCAAGGACTATCAGAATCTCATGAGAATATGGACCCACCCTTGGGTGCTGAAACTGGACGAGATTCGGCAGGAGAATAAGGTGGGGTAANAGGCGTTGCACCAGAAGAGTGCAAAACATCAACGGAAATATCTTACTTTTGATTAAGCAGTTGTTACTGTAGCAGGGTAGTGCAGACGTTTGAAAGTCACATAGAATGTTAAGCAAGAAGAGATAAATTTAGCGAAAATGTTGTCGGTATTGGGCAAAGAATAATACATGTATACAGTTTTCAGTAGGTCGGACTAAAAAAGTGCTTGAATTTGTTTTTTCCCTTGAAAAGTGCTTAAAAAGTGATTGAATTTCATGAGAGAAAATCTGTGTGAACCCTGTTTAATATAAAGCAATATTTCATGTTAAAGTAATGTACTGGTTTTTATGCCTCTGGTAGGGTGGCATATAGCAGTTGAACTGTACGTCAGTCCATCAGTCAGTCTGTGCTTCCGTCTGAAAACATTAACATTGGCCATAACTTTTGCAATATTTAAGATAGCAACTTGATATTTGGCATGCATGTGTAACGCATGGAGCTGCACATTTTGAATGGTAAAGGTCAAGGTTGAGGTCCTCCTTCAAGGTCAAAGGAAAAAAAATAATCTAAGGGAAGTAACAAGTTTTAAATCGAAATAATTTCTATACCTACCAAATGATAAAAAGAAATTTTATTTCAAAGCGGCGCAGTAGGGGGCATTGTGTTTCTGACAAACACATCTTTTGTTGTTAATGTACTCTACCATTTTTTTGTACCATTTGCTATCTAAAGACCTACATATTCTGGTTATATAATCTGTAGATACTTTTAGATTATTATTATGTGAAGAGCATTTCACCAAAAAAAATTAAGGACCATATATGTAAATGTCTTTTAAACTCTCCTTAAAAATGATTACAGCTTGATAAATGTTCTCTTTAAGCTAAGTTATTGTAAATTTCCCCAAAAAATCATGGTAATGCTTTTACTCTTTAGAAAAAAAGCCTCGTTTCTGTGTTTTAAGGTATTTATTTGTTTATACACTTGAAATATAACTTAATTTTCAGAGGAAAGATTACTCGGCCCTCACAAAATTCCTTCCACCCAAGTTGGAGTATGTGATCTCGGTGCGACTCTCGAAAGTGCAGATGGCCCTGTATGAAAAGTACATGGAGCTGTCGGGTGTGGTAGTTGGGTCCGACACTAAGACCAAGGGGGCACAACTCTTCAAGGACTATCAGAATCTCATGAGAATATGGACCCACCCTTGGGTGCTGAAACTGGACGAGATTCGGCAGGAGAATAAGGTGGGGTAATTAAAATCGGAAAGTTTCGTCCCTGATTAGCCTGTGCGGACTCCACAGGCTTATCTGTGACGAAACTTTACGCACATGCATTAATCCCCTTTTCACAGAGCTAGACTCAATAAATATGATGGCAACACAAGATAAATTTGTAAAATCTTTTGAAAACGCATTGTGTGCGCTTGTTTAAATGGCTGAGTTATTGAAGAAAGTGTTCAGTTTGGGAGTGTCAGTACATACATAATAGTGGTATCCTTGTTATTAAAATGTCTGGTCCCTTGATGAGGTATTCCACATGAAAACTCCTGACAAGAAGGGCTCTGGTCCCCTTTTCCCCATAAAGATCACAGGGGCAGATCAATACAAAAGGCAGTCGCGAAGATGCTGAGGGGACCTGTAAATAAAATCCGACTTGAACACACACAGCCCTGTTCCCATTTGGATTCTCCTGGGAGAGAGAATAAGCCCTTATGTTTGGATATTGATTCAGGCTTTTCATGCCCCCAGAAGGTTGGAATATAGCAGTTGAACTGTCAGTCCGTCCGTCCGTCAGTCTGTGCGTCCGTCCGAAAACTTAAACGTTGGTCATAACTTTTGCAATATTGAAGATAGCAACTTGATATTTGGCATGCATGTGTATCTCATGAAGCTGCACATTTTGAGTGGTGAAAGGTCAAGGTCATCCTTTAAGGTCAAAAATAAAATTTAAAAAAATGTTAAATGCATGTGTATCTCATGGAGCTGCACATTTTGAGTGGTGAAAGGTCAAGGTTATCCTTCAAGGTCAAAGTTTTTTTTATTTTTTATTATTATTTAATTTTTCAAAGCAGCGCAGTAGGGGGCATTGTGTTTCTGACAAACACATCTCTTGTTTTATTCAAACTTAATGTGAAGCCTTTTTTCGTCCTCTCCAGCGTCAGTATTCTGACAGCGAAGATTCCTTCATAGACAACGAAGACAGCGATGAAGAAGACTCGTTTATCGATGACTCCACGTCGAATGAAGATGATGATGAAGCTCTGTCTGGCGACTCTGCAAAGAACAAGGATTCAAAAAAGAAGAAAGGCAAAGGCAAGAAAAACAAGAAAGGATCGTCTTCTTCAGATGAAGATAAGTATGTTCATTTAGTTTCTATATTGTTGTTGTTGATGGCTGAAATAAAATAACGTAATGAATCATATTTGACACACAGTTCAACTGTTTGAAAGCGCTTTTGTCATTAACTTATGATTACTTAAAAAAAAAGTAAGTTTGAAACAAAAGTTTCTGTGACTCAAGTAAGCAATTTATAAAGTAAGTATTGCAAGGCCTTTTTTTGCTGATTTTATAGCTGTTATTTGGTCATATTCTCAAAGGCGAAAAGTGTTCATTTTTTTTTCCAAATCCAGTCCATAAAATTTCCAATCAATGGTTTGACTTTCAGATGTTTGGAAATAAAAGAGCTGTTAAGTTCAGAAATAAGGCATTTTCAAATTATAATATCCTTTTAACTGATGTATTAATAAGAGATTTTTCTGTTTTATTAAAGTGTTATTAACAGTTGTTGAAATGCTATAAATCAAGTTAATTTCTAGATGTGAATGAAAAAAGCAAATAATTGTTTTCTTATTTTGACCACTGTTTATTTATATCCAGAAAATCAGAAAATGATGAAGACGAAGTAGTTAAAAAATGGACATCGAAGCGCAGAGGAAATGGTAAATATTTTTTAAATCCTTGACATAAATACAATGCATAAATTGCTGAATTTCCTATTTCTTCTTTCATCCAACTAGTATCCTTCTCAGTAAAGCACATTTTTGTTTTCAATCCTTTTTCCAAGCTGATACTGTTATCACTGTTCCGTGGTTGATGTACATTCTTCCAAGCTGTGTCGTGTTCTGAGAAAACTGGGCAAAATGCTTGTGCGTAAATTGTCATCCCAGATTAGCCTGTGCAGTCCGCACAGGCTAATCAGGGACGACAATTTCCGCTTTTATGGATTTTTGTTTAAATGATGTCTCTTCTTAGCGAAAATCCAGTTTAGGTGGAAAGTGTCGTCTCGGATTAGCCTGTGCGGACTGCACAGGCTAATCTGGGATGACACTTTACGCACATGCATTATGCCCAGTTTTCTCAGAACACGACACAGCTGTTTCTGTAATGCCTGTTCTTAGGCTTAACATTCTCCTTCTACCTATTATCTCAATTTGCATCACCCCTTGCTCATGGGTGATCCATCTTTGTAGTTTTTTTTTTTCGTTAATCCTTCTTTCAAGTGGTTAATATGATCCATATGCCAATGTTTTTCTAATATCCTATTCCCAGCTGTCAATATGATCCCAATTTTCATTGTGATCCATTTTCCCAACTCATTCTGTAATCCCATTTTCAGGCCTGGTAGTTTTGAAGATTGGTCCTGATTTCATGCTTTTAACTTGTAAGTTTCTCGAATATGATTATATTTAATAAACAAATTTCATGTCAGGGCCAACAAAAACTTCTTCGCAAGGGGCCTATTTTTCTTCCCCTTAACCAAAAATGCCCTTTCCCCTACAGAAATTTCTTTAAAATCATGCATTTTTCTCTAAATTTCCTATCTACCTCTGTTTTTAGCTCACCTGAGCACAACGTGCTCATGGTGAGCTATTGTGATCGCCTTTTGTCCGTCGTCCGTCGTGTGTCGTGCGGCGTCAACATTTACCTTGTTTACACTCTAGAGGTCACATTTATTGTCCAATCTTCATGAAACTTGGTCAGAACATGTGTCTCAATAATATCTTGGACGAGTTCGAAAATGGTTCTGGTTGGTTGAAAAACATGGCTGCCAGGGGGCGTGGCAGTTTTCCTTATATGGCTATAGTAAAACCTTGTTAACACTCTAGAAGTCACATTTTTAGTCCAATCTTCATGAAACTTGGTCAGAACATGTGTCCCAATAAAATAGTGGACAAGTTCAAAAATGGTTTCGGTTGGATGAAAAACATGGCCGCCA